>JABSSZ010000026.1:0-192027 GCA_013755755.1 Fusarium sp. NRRL 25184 | reverse complement strand
TTCCCATGACGCGCACATGCAATTCTCGTCATCATTTGCACAATTTGTTACCGTTAATTAATTAACGCGAAATAAGGTTTCCTAGTTAATCTGATCGTTTATTTTTATCCTCTCGAGAAGGTGCTGTTACAGCTTGGCGTCAGTACTTAAAGTGAGTCTGGCCTCTCATCTGTTGAGAACGTGCCTCGACCGCCACCTCGCACAGCATGCATGTCTCACAAGGCACATTTACTCCATCCTCGTCCAACAGATCAACTCCGTAATAAACTTGTATTACCTTGATCCCCGCCCTTCTCGCGATTACTATCAACCCTACCTACCCCAGCCTAAGCAGCATCTCGAAATCAGTAAACAGTTTCTCCTTTCCCTTGCGAAAACAACCCTTATAGAACCATTTCCTATAACCAGTCCCAAACCGAAGCCTTGCCCCAAACCAGTACAAATGAGAGACATGAAAGATAACTGACCCTAATCTTGATCCACCTTGAACCCCTTGAGATGCCATTTTTGTCCTCGTCTTTTTTTTTTTTTTTGTCTTTTTATGGTGTTTTCGCCGTATATAAACACATTCCTTTTCGCTCCCCGATTCGTGAGCGTAAGCAAGCCCTTGTAGGTTCCCTTCCAATCCATTGCCATGGTATGCGCGCCGACAACTCAAATGCCTCCATCGTCAAAGGTACTCCGAAAGCGCCACGCAGTTGATGCTAACACATGCCGTAGTCGATTTCGCAGGCTGATCGGTTGTCGTAAACAGAGTGAACGCCGTAAGAACCGCCCTGTTGGGTATATAGTTGCCGCTCCCACGGTGAGCCAGACCGCCAATTTCGTCAAGGCCAGAGACTCCGAAAGGTCTCAATCCCGAGACTGAGACTGTAACCATCCTGTCCGTTTCTTCATACCCGACACCGCTTTTCCTGCCCTCAAAGTATAAACGAGACGATGTAGCGACGCCCCAGTAATGTTCGAATGCAACTCCCAGTTCACCAATTCGTAACCTCCTGCCGGAAAAAAAACAGAAAAACAATGTCAACTCCCTAGTCGATGCCGTTCCTTCAACACCTGTGACCTAGATTGTATCACTCGGCTCTCGCCAGAGCCAAGTGCCCTGCAATGTTCGCACCGTCTTCAACTCGAAACATGAGTTGCCAAAGACCGTCCTCGCCAAAGATACCGACCGCAATGCACGTTTACCTCTGCGCCGTCCCAAATGCAACTTCAAATCCTGCGCCCTGTTGCGACTCCTAATCCTTGGTGAGCGGACCTTTCTAACCCCAGACACTAGCAGGAGCACCGAGACCGGACGACTGACCCCAAACACCGTTGCCACGTCCCCAGCCACCGGGGGAAGCAAGAGGAGTGGTGGATCGCTTCGATGAAGCTGAAGTTGTGGGTGTACCAGAAGGACGAGTTCCAATGGGAGCTACAGAGGCACCAGCCTGGTTTGGCTTGGAACCAGGAGTCAAATCCCGAGAGGGAGAGCCGCCAGTTGGGCTGGATGTAGTTGTGCGGCTCTGGTTACCCACAGCGTTGTCAAAGACTTTGTTTGTGGGTCCAGCAGCTTGTGGGCTGACTGTGCTGTGAGGTCGCGAGTTGGGCTCGGTGGGGGGACCGTGAGCATCACCAGAAGCGGGAGTGCCAGCCTCGCCAGTAGGGGGAGCACGGCCTACGCTGTCATAGGCAAGAGGGGAGTGCCCACGGATGCTTGAGGGTCCGCTAGGGACAGGGGCACCGGTGCGGACATTACCAGTCTCATCAACGTATCCTGCCTTGTCTGCAAAAGGACCCTCACCATAAAGGGCACTTCGTTGACGGGCAATCAACTCTCGCGTCTCCTCCTCGGACATGTGCTTGTTGGGCGGCAGAGGCACCTCGGAAAGGACGGCTACGTAGAAAAGCTGTTAGCCCATGCTCAACAAACTCGACGATATTACATAGATGCTGCTCAAAATTGGGAGGAAAGAAACACGAGCGGCGTTTGGGCCAACGACATTTTCGGTCGCCCATGACCACATTATTTTTCTCTATATGCCATCTTGTTTCTTTGTCATAGTTGAATGTGCTACACAGTAGAGGGAGGCCTACTTCGCTGATATTGCTGCTCTGTGTGCAGGTTTCGAAGCTCTCGCTCCCGCTGAGCTGCCATCCGTCTCTTAGCCTGCATGACCTGCTCTGCCTCGTTGGAGCCTCGTGAAGGTTGATGACGCTGGTTCGCGTAGAAGTTTTGCAGATTGGGTCCCTGACCACGGGCGTCATCAAAGTTGTTTACCGAGTGCGGGCGAGGGCCGGGGGTGTGATGAGAACCACGGGAGTCTGCATGATCTTGTCAGTATGTTTGTTGGTACACTCAACCAGACCAGTTCATCCGTTCGTGACGGAACCTTTGGTAGGCTTAGTAGCGCAGGATAGAAAACTCACGGCGACCACCCATTCCATAGCCCTTGCCAGACTTTTGCAAGTTTTCGTATGCTCGATCGACCTCTGGAATAGGGTCAGTTTGTTTTTCAATCGTAGAGTCGAGTCTTGTTCCGATTTCGAATATGCCGGCCAGGTCGTGCCATCAGCACAAACTTGAAGGGCAATCGAACTCGACAAAACCTCTAGGCGTGCTCCATCACATACCATCGAATTGATACGAGAAGGCGTAGTCATCCTGGGGCTGAGGGCCGCTGGCGCCTATACAAATCAATGCGTTAATTACAATTCTGTATCGGTCGATCGTGAATCTGGCGTACCTGCGCGGACCGGAGTAGTCGAACCCTGGTGCTCCCAGTTACTCGGCTGAGTGCTGGGAGTAGAAGATGACCACTGGGCCTGAGGGTTGTCGTAGTAGGACATGTTGCAATGTTCTCGGGGTTGAATGGGAAAAACCGGGACGTAGACGATTCGGCTCGGGCTCTTTCAAATCTCGGACAATGAAGGTCTATTGGTAGAATGTCTGGTCAGTTTGGTGCTATTGCGGAATGTTGACGACAGAATGCGACGACGATGTGCAGCGCAATGCGAGGACGGTGCCAGAAACAAGGGCAATACGAAAGGTGGTGAGGAAATTTGCCGCTGTGGCCGACGTCAAGATGCGCACCATCAGCCAGCTAAGACATGGATCCATCGAAAGCACCACCTAACGCTCCGGGGCCCCTCGTCGCAACACGTTGACAAATCGACCGTAATCCTGTGCGTCAAGGTCTCGACTCACCCAAGAGAGATAAGAATATGATTAAGCTTCGTCGGTGACCTTTTCCCGCTTCGTTGGGAAAGTGAGCGCAAGGCAAGGTTTACGTTTACTCGCCACGGGTCTTATTCTCGGGAATAAACCACGCGAGGGTCTCGGAGGGACGGAGAAAAAGTGCGAAGAATTAAAAAAATCGCAAGAAGTCGGTGACGAGACGAGAGGCGAGTTTAACACGACGGACCGGAAGAACGCTTGTCGAGACCAAAGCCGCTGCAAGGCAGACGGGGAAAATCGAGGCGGAGGAAGAAATAGGAAGAGGTACCGTAAAGGTAAGAGGAAGAGAGGAAAGGGAAAAAGGTGGTGGTGGTTAAGATGATGAACGACTCGTCGACTTGGACAGGGCGGGACGGGATAGGTTGGGTTAGAATTGAATGGGGGGAGAAAAAAACCAGGGCCGAGCGAGCGGGAAAGGAGAAGGAGCAAGCCTAGCCTGACTTCTCTTGCCCATCAATCAATCAAACTACCTATCAAATCAGGAAGTAGCGTCGTGCCGTGGGGAGTGGACAGTGGAAACTCACTGGACAGAAGCACAGGGCATTTCCCAGTGGACACAGGCCAGAGAGTGAGTGACTTTTGGGGGGGTCGTAGTTGGCAGGTGCCAGTGGTTGAAGCCTGCGGGTAAATCGAGTACTTGATCCAAAGTATCGGCTGTTTTACGGAATGTGAATCACGGCGGTTCATTGTATGACAGCCTGGCCAGGCTAAAAGGCGGAGTACATGAACTGCTTGTACCTCGTTTGGCAGAACCTACCTACAGGCAGTCACGGTGCAGTAGGTACCTGCCAGCACGAAAGAATGCTCGATCCATGGGATTTTTTGCGATGTCGGGGTATAAACGAGACATGCATTCTGTGACCGGATCGATTATTCCGATCAAAAACAAATCTGACACCTCTTCTCTCACTCTCATTTTGGTGATTCTCCTACCATTGCACTTTTTTGACTGGTAACAAAGACGGTACAGTCCAGCGCAATACTGGCCTTCTAGGCCTTCAACATCCCCTGGCGTAGAGTTGGTCCTGGCGCTGGTCGCCCGTTGTCCGTTGAACGCCCAGGCGCCGGGCCCAATCCTCTTTTGATTCGATAACGGGGCTAATAACGGAGTGTGAAATGACGACGTGTGGGGGGTGCCATTTCTCGTTTCTTGGCCCTTTTGCCAGCAACGCAACTCCACGCTCCACGATGCCAGCAGATGATGTCCACGACGGGTGGGTTGCCAGTGCAGCTGAATCGAGAGAAACACTGTGAGAATCTACTGTTTCTCGAAACATGAGGTTATCATCAACTTCAAACAGAGTATCAGAATGCCTCATTCATTGATATGCGTCTACCGGAATCTGCAACAACTTAATCCAATTGCACTATGGCCCTAGCTGGAAATCACTGGACCCCGAGATAACGACACTGATCCAGCATCCTTCCCTGGGCAGGTTTATCCCGGCCTTTCACTAAACCTCGGCCGAAGCTCATCGCGCCATCCGCGGGCTTCCAGTGCTTCATTGCCTCGCGATCTTTTAGGATGCACAGGGTCTTTGCCTGCTCCATGCGTGTATCAAAAGCACACAGACATGACAAACCTCTCTCGTGAAGCACGGTTCAGGTACAACAGCGCAAACTTGCATGGGAGATGAACCAAGACGGGTCGCTTAGGGATGCACCTCATCCTGTAAACTTGGCGCTCCAGGTATAACAGTGGGTTATACTGGCAAGAAACGCAAATAAGTTTTGGATCGGCAATAAGCAAGACAGATATATCCAAACATGAATCGCATTAACGCAATATCAACCAACAATGGATGTTGCACCGCAACAGCTTGCCAAAGCCCACTTACAATATCCTCTGCAATCAAAGCGCATGTTTCCACATCTTGGCACGTTCTCCTTCCCCTTTCTTCAAAGTCAACATCAATCGGAGGTATTGTCTTTTACATCCTCAAACGAGCAAGCCATCATCTTGATATTGTGGATACGCAAATTACCTTTATTTGAGCGTACCCCTTTTCCCGGGATTGCGGTCTTGACTTGACCTGTACTGGGGGTTTTAGCGGGGTGCTCTTAGACGCCGATTCATTCCATGGGTTCGAGCTGTGGATTACCGCCAGCCAAAGTCACCTGAATCACCCCTCCAAGTCTTGAGACTTGACATCTGCAATTCGCAAGAGCAATGTTTGAGGGACAGGTTGTTTGGGTTACAAATGTTCGGTTCATGGGTTGCAGTCGTACCTGCGAGTGTACCCGATATGACATGGTTGTCGGCAACTTGACATCGGCTGAACATTAAATAGCATGCATGGAGCTTGGGCAACCAACGGACGTGGACAGTTGCAGAAAGATATCACGCATGTCTCTTTGCGACGGACCGCAATACCTGTGACAAGAAACATGGCGGTGCAGCATGTTTCAATTGCGTATGAATATCTGGCAGTCCCTTCAGCTTACACACGAAACATAAACGAGAATGGCCAGAACATTAAGAAAGCCTCAGGCTGTGAGCACTGTGTCACAAGTTGGAATGAAGGAATACTTTCAAATGAATTGCGGCGTTCGGGCCGTTGTCGATTCTTGCGATTGGAAACCTGTCAGCCAAAGACGGACCTCCACTCAGAATGCCCTCCACCACCCAGTCACGGCGCATGTCAACATGGTTCGATTCTGATGATACCCTGCCGGTCGTTGGGCGCTGAACCTCTGACGCTCTTATTCCGCCTGGAAAATGGGCCGTGGAATTGTCCCTCTGTTTTCTTTCGTGCCATCATCACCGTGATACCACGAGATCGGCGCCCGTAGACATCCGGCACACCAGGCGGCACTTGTGACCCGGGATTGGGCCCGAAATGTTCGAGATGGTCCCCAAGGATTCCATTGACGATGATTAGGCTCTGTTATCTGAGACTTGGAGTGAGACATCCCCTGAGATGAGATCTCGAGCCAACTATCTTAATTTTGGCTTGTGATCCTCCCTGCCGTCGGCTCTAATGCTTATGCTTTTGCGAAGGTGGCCGGAGGACGCTTCATCAAGCATGTCATCTTTACGATACGTCTGTTCTTCATTCAGCTGCTGACGATATTCCAGTCAGCACTCTGGGCGACAGGGATCTAAATGGACAGCCCCAAATGGGTGGACAGACTTGGCCAAATGGGTCCACCATCAAGGGAATTCCACCTGTCATCGCGGGCAGGTCGTCACAGTCTTCCAGAACACGCTTCAGATTGACTGGTCTGTCGCTTGATAAGCCTTCCGGTTATGCAGCAACAGGCAGCGGCTGTTACATTCTGACGCACAAGGCATGTAAGGTCGGTCCAACATGAAAGCCCGCCTTGTGACGACATCGGGCGACGTTATGTAACCCACAGAGATGCTCTGTACGGCGACACCAATTCCATTTCCATCTCTACGCCACACAAGTTACCTTTAGCCAGCCAATATGCGAAAACTATATGGGTCTGCCTGCCCGACTTTGGCAATTGATTCTCGAACCCTTGTCATCATCGGATAAGCGTCTCAAAAGGTGAGCTTCCCCAGACTGCTGCCCCGCGGTTATTGGTTGATTTGACCGCATGTTGGACTCGTCAGCACCCATCATGCATTCTCATCACCCGACGTTTCTGCGTATTGCAACTGCACTTACCATTCACGTTTCAGTACCTTCGGGGGCGTTTCAAGACTCATTCTCAAAGAGTGCACAAAACGTTATGCTTCGCCTGGCTCGTTCATCAACAAATGTTATTTTCGGGAGAGAATACGCTGTTCTCCATGAGTTGCCATGCCGCAAGTATGCATGCATTATAATGGCTGACTTTAACCAAAAGAGCCTGAAATCTTGATCCATCAAGCATACACCAGGGACTCTAAGATTCAGATGACGGGCCAAGACAGATTCGAGATCGCCAGCATGGAATTGTCTCCCGGCCACGGCTTATTCCTCCCGGTCGTAGGAGTTTGTGACCTTCCTATGTCGTTTTTCTTCCATGAATGCTTCTTAGTAAATTCTGAGTACTTGTCGAGCCTGCAATTGAGTTTCCTGTAAGCCACTTGTTGCGAAAGTAGCATCCTCGACGGTATGAATCGTTGAAAATCATCTCCTCAGTCGGGGGTTGGGCAACTAGTTGAGTTACGGTTGGAAAACCTCGTTGACTAGTTCGAAAGAGTGTTGATAGGAAAGGCTTGTTGGAATGTTATATATGATGAACCGGTCTTCTTGCGGGCCAGGCTCATGTTACAGAGGCTTGTTAAAGTTGAAACTTAGGCGGCCCATCACTTCACTTCTTAAGCTTCGCGGTTCCAAGATATGCACGACCGCAGCCATGCGTGAGTTTGTATAGAGATGCCGTCTCAGCCCAGCAAAACATCGTATATTTCATGAAACAATCTCATGCTTCTAAAGTAGTATCCTGAACTCAGCATCCAACCCCTGTCCCCAGATAAACTACCAACTCAAGTGTAATGACCCATAACCATACCGTCAAAATCTATCATCAGCAACGCAATCAACTCGTGCAACGGCCCGTCCAAAACCTCCAAACTACACTCATCCCCTTCAGCATGTTGAATAAGCTCACTCAACACCATATAGGATCTGTCACAAATAGGGCAAAAGAATCCTCCCAACTTGACACAGGGAGCTCCTCGCTCAGCTAATCGCTGCCCAAGGACAAAGATATCAAACTGAGTTAAGTCAGGGATACACTTGCCATTCTCGATGTGCTTCATCATTGTGGATGCTTTCACGAACTCTCGTCCACAGGTGATGCAGGGGATATTCCTGCCAGCGGCGAGATTGCGAGCGTCTTTTTCTCTCTGCTTTTCTTGGAATGTTCGTGCGCCGACGGCAAATTCGAGCCAGTGATCAAAATCTCTGACGACGGTTTCGACAACTTTGGTTTTGGACTGGTGTTTCTAAACGAGCCAAATCAGTACTGGGATATATACTGATATAAAGGTTACTTACCTCGAGAGCAGACCGTGATATGAAGTACATATCACACGTAATGCAACGATTATGAGCTTCCACTTCGTGATTCATGCGTTCCGTGCAAGTTTCGAAAGACTGTCCACAGACTTCGAAGGTACAATCTAGCAAGAAAAACTTGGCTTCGAAGAAGAAGGGGAACTCATCAGGATCGGGGTATGATTTGCAGACGGTGCGCCGGGGGCCGTAGGAATCATCCTTTGCGATCTTGGTTTGTACGTCGATAACAGCCGGGCTGCTGATATCATGGTCATACCATTGATGTGCCACTAACTTCGTCTGCGGGAAAGACTCGTTGCAGTGTGTGCAAACTGTTGGGGGACCTTCAGTGTCACCACTGTCATCACTGTCATAATCGTCATCGTCGTCATCCTCATCCTCATCATCGTAATCATCTTCATCTTCAAACCCAGGATAGCCATATTCATCCGAGTCGTAAATATCGCCAGGTTGAATACCAGCCGGGAAATCGTATTGGTGTCTTCCAAATCCTCGATGTGTGGGGTATGAAAACTCATCATCCGAGTCTTCAAAGTCATCTTCTTCATAATGACGGTCATTGCCGTCACCAAATGGTGGAACTGCCATTCGCAGCAGTTGTCTCATGATATCGTCCTCTGAGAATCTTGGTCTGTGCATCTCGGGATGGCTATCTCGCTGATGCTGACGAAGTGCAGACGCAAGGCGGAAGGTCTTATCACAAGGTCTGCATCTAAAAGTTGGATTTTCAGGCACACCCTGCTTTGAGTTCGAGGTGGTTTCGGTTTCGACGATGCCATGTTTGTTGAGTTTATGATCCGCAAGTCCTTTAGCGTGGCGGAATGTCCTTTGACAGGTCTGGCAATAGGGCTTATCCTCGTCCTCGTCCCCGTCAACAACCTCTGCTTTCTTACCTCTAGCAGTTGCGTTTGCTGCTTGGCCTGAACTCTCTGCTACAGTATCGTCTGCAACTGCATGCTTGATGAGTCCATGCTGCACGAGGGCTGATTTGAAACGAAAGCTCTTGTCGCAAAGTGTGCATTGGTGCATGTTTGAGGGTTTTTTCTCTTCTGTCGCGGCCTCCTCAATGGGCTGTTGCTCAACACTCTCCTCATCAGAGTCATCTTGGCCGATGGATACTCTCATGGCAGAGACTGGCAGCGCCATATTCTCCATCACTTGTCTCATCGCGTTGAGACGTTTCTCTGATTCATGCTTGATAAGCACATCCTCAGAAGGAAAGCTCTCATTGCAGCATGCGCATTTGTACTTCAAGGATCCAGCAGCATGTCTCTCTTTTAGCGTCACATGCGCTTTCTTTGAGGATCCAGATACATGGCCATCTTGTGCCGGACTCTTGCCTTTCTTATCGGAAGTATGCTTGCTCTTCAGATGCCTTCGGAGTGAATTTCGACTGTTGAATGACTTGTTACAAACATCACAGCTGATTGTCTTGTCTTCCACGGTGTCTGCAGTCTTGTCCTCCTCCTTAGCGGGAGTTTCGGTATCCGTTTTTACAGTACGATGCTTGGTTCTCTTGTGCCGATACAGTGCACCTCGATGATTGAAAGACCTGTCACAGATTGAACAAGTGATTTTTCTTTGCTGGTCTTTGTCGTCCTGTTTCACAGCTTCTGGTTTGGCAGAGGTAGATGCCTCGTTTGCAGCGGAGGCTTCTGGCTTATGATCCGCGGCTTGAGGTTTTGTGGCAGAGGCATCCGGTGCCTCAGGCTTAGCAGGACCATGCTTGCTCCGCTGATGCTGTCTCAAGGAGGATTGATGCGGAAAGGACTGTTTGCAAAGCGTGCAATCGAAAGTGCTGACCGTTTGTCCATCTTGTTCTGGCTCAGGCGCGTCTTCTCCTTTCTTGACAGGATGCTTGCTCTGCCGATGTCGCCTCAGTGAGCCCTTGTGGGGAAACGACTTGTTGCAAATATTGCAATTGACCGGTTTGGCTTCAGGTTTGGCAGATGAAGCCTCTGCAGGATTATCCTCAGCCATCTTGGATATTCACAAAAGAAGAAGAATTGAAGGAGAAGAGACGCGTTTGTGATGAATTGGAGAAGGATACGGTGGACAACACCATGAAATGGGGTTGCAGAAGCAAATAAATGGATTCGGATCAAGAATAAAGCGTCCAAGGTGATTGGCCAATCAGCGCCACAACGGGATTCAACAGAGCAACCACTATAAATAACTATGAAAACAAAACAAAACGAACCATTAAGAAACAACTTGAAACTGCCGACAAGAAAACAGAATAAGTAACCCTTTCGTTCTTTCAACCCACATTCATCCTCAGGTAAGATCCTCCAGTATATAGTCTCTAGGCTCAAGATGGGTTCTTAAAAGTTAAGAATGAGAATCAAGGTCATGTTTTTAACCAGACAAATACTTAATTTATTGAAAAAATGCACGTAAAAAAAAACTTACCCCGTATGTATCTCAACTATCGTAGTATCCTTAGTTAATCGAACTCAAAAGACCCAACGCCAGGTTAAAAGAGGTCAGCCTCTATCATCATACGCCACCTCACCCGACTTATAAAATGCCTCAACGGGCCTTTGGTAATAGTAACACTGCACTTATTACCCTCCGCATGCCTAGTCAGATCACTCAGAGAAAGAGAAATGTAATCACAACACAGACACTTGAACTTGCCATCCATAGTGTAGTATCTCCATACCACGCTCTGATCAATCTTCTTGATAGCCGATTTCATCGTGTCGTACTCATCATAATTGTCGAAATTCTCAAAGTCCGAGTAAGAGAGCGGCACATCTGACTCATTATCCTCGTCAAAGAGTGACCACCACGTCGTAGGATGGTCTTTCTCCCAATGCATCACAAGCAGCCGCTGAGAGCAGAAGGACCGGTTGCACGGTGTGCATCTGAATTCTGACCTGGAATCAACAGCTTTTTTAGGGGCCTCCTTAACTAGAAAATCATCAGGGTTTTCGATTTGGAGCCAGTGAGCGCGGCGCATATGCCATAGGAAGGGCTTCACAGCGGTGTATGACCCTCGGCAGCGCGGGCATTGAAACACTGAACTATGGCCGACCTTTCTTTCATGCTCACTAAGCATAGCAACAAAATAAAACGCCTCGCCGCAAACTCGGCACTTGTATGCTGGTGGAGGAGGTCCTGCACCCGGCTTCTCGACGGGTTCCTCATCGGGCTCCTCATCGGGCTCCTCATCGGGCTCCTCATCGGTCTCCTCATGGCCGCGCTGTCTTTTCTTGCTTGTTACCGGAGGTACACGATCGTGCTTTTTTTTATGCTGGTTAAGCCAGTGAACAAAGTAAAACGCCTCGCCGCAAATTTGGCACTTGAATGGTGAGAAAGGAGGTCCTGCAACCGGCTCCTCGACGGGCTCCTCGTCGTTCTCTTCACCGGACTCCTCGTCGTTCTCATCGTCACTGTCCTGGTAGTTCTCCTCATAGTTCTCCTCGTCGGAGTCCTCGTCGGAGTCCTCCCATCCATTGGATGAATGGAGATGATATGTTTTTTCCATATGTTCTTCAAGCTCCCTATAGGAGTAAAAGGTCTTCGGACAAAAGTCGCACTTGTGTATAGTCATAGGTCCTCCGTCCGACCAAAGGTTATGGCGTGCTATATGCTGTTGAAGCAGATCGAAATGCCGAAAGGTCGCATTACAGAAATCACACTTCCATCGTGTTGGAGACGGTTCAGTGCGCTTTTCTTTCTTTTTTTTCGAATCATCTTCCTTCCTATTCGTAAACTGCTGCCTTCTGCCCCGTATCCCTGCAGGCTGTGTCGTTTCCACGGGGTGCTTGGCGCTATTGTGTTGCAAGAGATCAATTTTAGAACAGAAGACTTTCTTGCAAGGCATGCATTCGTGAACTTCTCGTGAACTGTCCGCAGGAGACTTATTTGTCGTTTCAGAGGCATGCTTGTCCCTGAAATGATACTCGAGTCCAAGCTGATGAGCGAAAGATTTGTTGCAAGTTTTGCACTCAATCTGTTGTTCACATTCGAATTCTATATGGCCGGTAAATGCGAATGTCGAAGGAAAAGCCTTGTTGCAACGAGGACACTCGATACGTCCCAGCTCTGCCTCTTTAGTGAATGTGACAGAACCATCCTGGGCACCGGAGACGTGTTTCCTCCTCTTATGATGCCTCAGCGAAGACTTAACTTTGAATGAACGATCGCAGATTGTGCATTTGAATGGCTTTGGCACTTCATCGTCATCTTTTGATGCGGTGCCGTCTGTATCTGGCATGGCATGTTTTTTCCAATGACAATGTTGTCGAAGCGAATTATTGTTATCAAAGGACTTTTTGCAGGTATCGCAAGTAAACAATTTCGCTTCAGGCTGTTTAGCACTACTGTCGGACATGTTTGAGATTTTAGTACATGAGGTTTGTTTGTTGTTTGAAGAGGGAAATTGAGTTGGTTTACGAAAAGGGGCTGCAAAAATAAAGAAATGAACTGGACTATGATTGGCTAGCCGGCATCCCGGCCAACATCCAAACTCTATTACTCACAACTTATCTCCGGCAGATAGTATTGGAGACAACAGCATAAAACCATGAATTACTCATGTACGCACTGGTGTAAATATGGCTTCAGAATTGTCCAGTCCCCGAAGCTCAAACATCGATTTGCCTCTACAGAGATGGCAAAGCTTCAGGGTAGGTGCCTCGAACCTTGAGGTTGGCGAGGGGAGGTCAGGAAACTGTGGACCTGTATCATAAGTAACAAAGAGGTCAGATAAGTTTAAGACTGAGAGACAATTGGATGCCGATGTTTCCGTGTCGCCTTGGGTGTCTAATATTCTCCGGTTCATGCGTCTCTTTGATGAGTTGGAATAGAACCCCCCCCTATGCCATAGTCTATGTAATCTGACGATTCAGATAATTGCAACAAGCCCCCTGTAAAGCCACTTCTTGATTCTTGCCCTAGTACTTTGCCGCACCCTCGAGGCCGAAATCTCGTCATTCTCAGATGAAATTTCAGTATCGATATCTCCATCTTGTGCGCGGTTCAGACCACAGCATTCCGGGTGACTAGCTGCCGCCGCAGGAAGGCCTAAGAGCCTCGCCTCCAGAAGCCCAACCTTTGCCTCCTGAATGATATCTACCGCAACCCCTTCCTGCTCACCTGTTGCTCTTCTCTTCCAGTAAAATACTTGGTTCGGATCCATGGGCTGAACACCAAGATAACCCGGTACTGCATCACTGAAGCCGCATTCTTGTCTTCCACGAGCGCCGATGTGTACTTGAGCATGGGCTGAAGCAGTCTCATGCTGAGTTGATTCGTCTGTACTGGAATCTGTACACCCGGCGTCACAGTAGTTAAGAACCATTCCTGGGTTCCGGTCCTTTCTACCCATGATGACTAGCCTGCCGACCCCAGCTCCGGGAATAGAACCACTAGGACAGCACCAGGCATGTTTCATCATGACCTCATGTGCGGTGCCATGAGTTCCTTGTCGAGACATCCTTTCACTCTGACCCTCAGAAACGCAGCTTGGGAAGCGCTTTTTGAGTTTATCCTCATCGAAAGTGATACCCAGATGGGAAGAGAGTTGCTGCACCATCCACGCAAGAGGAGCGTGCACAAGGCCTTCTTGCTGTCCAAGCTTACCCATGTTACCATGATCCCCTAGAAAGAAGACTTGATGGACGTTGTGTCCGCACATGTAAGTTGGACTATAAGGACTTCTTGTTTCGTGCAAAGCCAGAGCGTGAAAAGCATATCTCACATCTGTCCAAAGCATTAGCCCTTGTCAACACCGTTATACTAGATTATGTCTATGCTTACTATTTGTAACATGGTCTATGACCTTGGTCTTGTACTTGCTTCGATGAAGATAAGACAGTGGTTTCGCAATACCAAATAGCGGGATGCCCAGCGAACCAACTGTGTCAAAACAGCACAAGGCATCGATCTGAACATCATCCCAAACTTCAGAATGTTAGAAAAATCAGCCTTGAAGGCGGGTATTATGACCAACATTGATAAGTGCGACGTAAATCGTCCTTGTTAGTCTTGGTAAGGTATGGATCCTTCTTACACGCGTCATACAAACGCTTGAAAAACTCCGTGTCTCCGTCACGAACCAGACCTAGACACTCGATGATCATGGCTAGATATCTAGCAGCCCATGCGCCTGAGGATCATCTTTAGTCTTAATGGGGTTGTAGATCAAATGGAGGTTCCTGACTTACCTCGAGAGTAGCCACAAAAGATGATCCTGTCACCCTTTTTGTAGTCATCCGCAATATTCCCTACGTATTGTCAGTTCTTCTCCTATGATAATGCTAGAGTTGGATGCGGGAAGCTTACTATAAGCGGTTATGACGTTTCGGCGTGTACCCCAACCACCAAGACCTGCAACAATTTAGTCAGGCCAGGGAATAATAAGGGAAAAACTATTTGTAACTGACCCCCGAGAATCTTGTCTGTTAAGCCATCAGTCCCTACTCCGTTGACACGAATCTTTCGAACTTCCTCGCCCTTGGAGATGAGATCTGGTAGGCTGGATACCACGGTCTCTTTTGAGCTTTTGACGCTACCATGCCATGTGCCTACATAAGTCAGTCATGAAGACAGTTTTGATGGTTGACAGCGTTCCCATACCATCGAAAGCAACGAACAAGAGTTTGGGCGAGCCTTGCTTTTCTTTTCTGTGTCGAGCATGTTTCGATTGTCCAGGAACATAGGAGAGAAGCGCCATTATGATGAAATAGATATAGCTTAAAAAAGGAGAGTTTAACAGCTACTGTTCATGAAACGAACGAAATGTATTAAGCGAGCGACTAGTAGGAAGATAACTCCGTTGGGATATCAACTTGAAGAGAAAACATGGACCCCAAGCAGATAAAGTTAGGTTTAAATAAAGCGAAACATAAACCAGGCTGTGGAAGACACCCTTCTTTCAGCCACTCTTTCAGCTTACTCTATGATCTCAATGGCGGTGCAAGGCAAAATGGGCTTCCTCTGCCTTACCTCAAGTCCTAAACCCTTATCAACAATCCATCAACACAGTTGAATTGCACTTCTGCCTGTCTTAAGTAGCCAGTCAATATGAGGTAGGGGAAAAGCCTCTTGGGGGCTGCTACACATGATACACTAAACTAAGCGACCGGAAGCGGAAGCAGCAGGTAGATTTGGGGGCTATTTCTCGTCGCGGAGACTGGCTCATGACTCTTAGTTCGTGATTGGTGGAGTATTTCCAACCGGGCTGTCACCTCTGATGATTTGAGGCTGTGAATTCCTGCTGATCCAAAACTGCGAACGCCATATGTCGATAGTGTGTCTTGGCAGCGGGTCACTGGTGACATTGCCTCGCATCCATTTCCACGGATCGCCGGAAAACTGTTCATTTTGTTATCACCGAAGTACGGTGAGGCTATGTACGATATGCCGGCGATAAGGTCCTCCAGGAACCGTTTAGTTCAGAAATAGGCTTTATGCATAACTCTTAGTTCATCTCTAGGTATCTTTCCACTGTAAATGTAAGCTGAGCGTTCGCTGACCATCTCGATGCAGCACTGCCTCATGGATGGACAAATTGCATTGAGGTGAACGGAATGCACGGTTAAGCGACCTTTTCCCACTTTGCTTACGAATCGAAAATGTGCTTTGATCTGGTTTCATGTTTTCTGCTTTTGCGGTTTTCAGATCTGATCCGCGCAGGGTCAAGATACCACTATGTATCTCATCTCTGCTGGGGTAGAAGTCCCATCACCAGCCAATGGAACTGACGATTAAGTTATGTAGCAAGATGTATTACATGTTCTTCTTATGTGACATGAATGATGTCCCAAACCTGAGACTTCTGTATGTTTTGAATCCTTCCGCAATGTCACGCATCGCTTCGCTTCATGACCTCCCCATCGTTTGCTCAAGCTTCCTATGGCTTGCGAATCAAAAAACTTGTAATCAGCGACTGAGTCTTCTTATTCTCAGGCACCTCTGCAGGTGTTGGTCTGGGTGGAAATGGCGCAATAGTTACCGGGATAGTCTCTGTTTCCATGGGGACTCTTTCTGCCATCGCAGGAGCAACCCTGCTAATAGGAACTTCCTGGCGCATTTCTATCTTCACTGGTATAGGTGCCAGGATAGTAGGTGGCGGAGTCGGTTCTCTCTTCACCGGCGCTGGGACATGCACCGGCGGCTCGACGACAGGGGGCTTGACTACATGAGTCTCACGGTGCTGAAGAGACCTGTTAGCAAACTTTCACAGTGGTGTAGGACTTAGAGCACTCACCTCAGTAAGTTCTTCACTTGTCATGAAGAATCGGTAACAAACACCACACCTATTGTGAAGCTCTGCATCGTGCTGTTTTCTAAGCTCAACGCTCTTGAAGGTTCGCCCACAAGGACCACATGCCATGTGCTCCAGCCATAAATGGTCACATAACTCCTTTTCCGTTCCAAAGGGGACTTTGGGATCACAGTGGTCGCAGATGTATGTCCCAGGCTTGACAGAAATACCAGACATGACATGCCTTTGTTTCTTAGCCGGGTTACCAAACTTTGTCTTACAGGCCCAGCAGTAAGTGCGCTCGTGCTTATCTCTCTGGTGCTGTTTCAGCGCAGCTGCTGTTCCGAAATTCCTCCGGCAGACGTTGCAACGTAAACCTGAGGCGTTCACCTTCTCAATGTACTCTTTGAGAGCGATGAGCAAGTCTTCCAAGCCTGTTTCTTCTATCCAGTCTCTTAAAGCACATGCTCTGCTCTCGAAGTGCTTGATGAGCGGACCCATCCGGCTGTACTTTTTCTTGCAGGTTGGGCATCGGTGATTGATGTTCCGAGTTGAAGATTCGTGAAGACCTTTGCAGTGGGATGCTACAACGCTACGGATAAGTTGAAGATTGTACCATGATTCGCAGCTACCGTGCTCCAGATGATCCATCATTGCTGAGAACGAGGCGAACCGCTTCTCGCAACCGATGCAGCAAATGGGAGTCTCTCCATGGCTGGTTTTATGCTAGGAAGATCGGTCAGATCAGAAGTCTACCTATCGAGAGAAAGGTACTCACTGCGTGTAGTTGAAAGTTATTGGGGAAACCTTCGTCGCATGCGTAACATATGAAGTTATAATGCCATTTGGAGTTATGTCGTTGTATATCTGCACGGCTTTGAAAGGATCTGCGACATTCGCAGCAATATGGATTGGAGGTCGCCTCTGCTCCTGAGGTTGAGAGATCATGACTTGAACCCTGAGCGACTTGAGGTTCCGAGTTGGCTTCTTCTTCGCCGCCTGATTCGCAAGACTGATACTCTTCTGAGTCTTCTGAGCCTGACTCCTCTGACCCAGATTCATCTTGCTCGGAAATCTGCTCTTCCTTGATGTGCGCATCGACCACTTTGTACTGATTGACGGAGAAAGGTTCCCCCTCCTCAAGCTTGATGCGCTTGCGCGCACGCTCCATTCTCGCAGTGGATGAGGCAGCTGGGGTCTCAGCAGTTCAGTAGGCGTTGCTTGAGTGTACCGGGGAGAAGATGGAGTTTGCGAGGAAGCCGGCGACGGTTTTATGAGCGTTGCCGACAAATTAAAGTCACTTTTTCTGATGAGGATGGTCGCGAGGTCAGTCGTTGATTGAGGTTCAATTAAATCCTAATCACCGGAATTGTCGGCGGGACAACAGCCAAAATTAATCCGATCGCAGAGATGCTTCTAGAAACCTTGATTGTGTCAACGCCCAAACAATTTACAATTTAGTAGGAGACTCGTGATTTCAGGAGGTTGCTCAGGCTCATCGGAACCGTTCAAGCTTTTGGTCTCTTTTTCACAAAATAAACTGAAACACTCAACAATCTCAAGTGTGTTCACGACTCTCCTTCTCTTTTCAAGTATTAGCCGCTTATGTTTTAACAAAAAAAAAAAAAAAAAGCTGGCATTGAAGCTGTGACTCCTATCAATCTTGTTCCCCTCTTAGATCTCCCCTTTGCTACAGCACATCTCGGTGGATATATGTCTCTAATGTGACCGATGCATGAGCTATCACTGACTTTATCCGAGGGCCTTCTGTTTTCACGGAAGATTTGACCTCCTTCGGAGAAGCAAGTCTCTCTAAAGGAGCTCCTCGGCTTGCTGAAGATTTAACTTTGGTAACGGCTGTTGGGATAGAAGTAACGGTTGGAAACTCTGTCTTGACGGGTACCGGGGGAACCGTTGGCAAAGCCTGTTTGACCACAAGAGGAGGTTTAGTCTCATGAAACTCCTTGTAATTCTGGACAATTTATGTTCTGTTTAAATTTCACTGATTTTTCCTTTGCCTTGTTTAACTCTAGACATATCCTAAATACTATTGTAAGAATCGGTTCCTAACACTGCCTATTTTTGTTCATGAACAGTCTCTCGACCTTCAGCCATATGAGAATATTAGTACCTTGGTTTGAACCAGGACAATCACCGAAGTCCTGCTGTACTAAGAGAGCATACGCTGCTCTAAAAGTTCTAGCTGTATTGAATCTTCCGCTGTATGTAGCCCAGAAGCGAGCTATAGTCCGAGACACTCGCGTCACAGTTCTCACTTTCGACATGCTGCAGCAGAGCGCTCAACTTGTTGAAATACGCTCCACAGCCAGTGCAGTCAAAGTCGTCGTCGTGATCATGGTTCCAGCGCCCACGGTATTCGTAGTAGTCCCAGACCCATTCTCTGATAGAATCTCTATCGGACCCCGACTCGCAAGTGTTAGCCTCAAGATGCAGTACCATGGCCGAAGGGGAAATGAACATCCTTGAACATCCGAGGCATTCCAAATTTCTCGGGGCGTGTAACTTGAGGTGCTAGGAAATGATCAGGATGAAGTGTGAAAGACAGGACAGTAGTCAGGAAAACTTACGTTGATTAGGTTTGATCGCGAGTTGAAGAACCGGCCGCAGGTTCGGCATTTATCATGAACATCCACATCATGCTCCAGCAGATCGTCATCGTCGGAGAAGTACTCATTACATGGAATACAGGCATAGTGATCTTCTATCAAATGATTGTCCAGATCATCTTCTGAGCTGAAGTCGGGCTCATCATAGCAGAGAGTACAAACATGGTGTTGTGCAGAGTTCTCGATGTGCTGTTCATTCGCACGTTCATGACGAAAGTGTCTTTCACAGCGCCGACAATAGGTTTCGGAGTGTATGGCGCGGATGTGTTGGTCCAGAGAGTTCTCGAGGCGGAAGTGCCTGTCGCAAGGAGGACAGTAGGGCATTTTTGGCTTCGGTAGGTTGATGTCATAACCCTAGGGCTAGAAATGAGATCGTATGAAAGGACTAGACTTGACTTATGTCTTACAATATGAAAAGATAAGTAACTCTAAGTTTAGCCATGTGTTGATAAGAGCGTGAGTGGTTAAATGTTTGTGGTTGAAAACAATGTGGTTTAGGGGGATATTAAACTTTGATTGGCCCACAAGGCCCACAGCAGGCCAACAGCAAACGGTTTTTTGGAAGCTGTACCACCTTGATGGTATGTATTTGTTATTCAGAACACTTGTGTAACTGTCTGCCTAGCAACGTATCCAAGCAAGTTGGCCAATGATTTCAAGCCCAGGATTAAGGGGTGCCAATTCACAGAGGAACATCCCCGGAGCATCGTCCCTTGACAAGACTAGCATCCTTACCAGTCAGCCCATCAAAATACTTCAACAGCGTTTTCACAGGAACCATCTCCATCTTCCCCAAATCCGGATGCGAAGACGTCAACGTCTTTCCACTCCAAAGAACTCTAACAAAGTACTCCCCCTTCTTCTTGTACAACTCAAAAACAACTTCACTCCCCATACCCGGCCAGACCATCACATCGATCTGAAGAATACTCAACAATCGACTGACAGAGCCATCGTGTGCAAAGTTGTGCAAGTATAAAAGATCTCGCTTGCCAGCCATGACGGCGCGGAAGTGGCTTGCTAGCTCGGCGATCCATACGCCCCATGATGTAGCGGATGCGGCGAGGGATTCGGGTGCGTCGCGATAGATTTGGGAGTATTCCCATTGGCCGAGACGGTAGACTGTGTTAGCGAGCTTTTGGTCAACGCATGTTGTTGAGTTCTTCCCGTTGACTAATTTGCAGGGGAAGGGCTTCTTGTGGCATTGGCGAGCGGAGAGGTTATCGTAGTAGTGATCGAAGCTCTCATGGAACCCAACATCATTAGATGGCACACCTGAGATGTCGTCGAGCGTCTTGTAAAGGTCCTTGGTCTCATCAAGATGCTTTTGCCAGTTTTTGTTAGAAGAAGACTTGATGGCGCTCGTCAACTGACTTCCAACACTGCATTTATACTGCGGCTCAAGACTATCCACGCCAGCTTGTTGAATAAGCAGCGGGACAGATTCAGTGGTCTGATACATCCCGTTGATGAACATACCAGCAACCTGACTCGTAATCTGGTTATTGGTAACTCGGAACATGACCTTACTCCGCCAATCTTCCTTGCGGCCTGGGATGAATTTCAAAAGATCGTGGTAGACTTCATAGAGATCTTTCCCATGGACCCAAGAATCATCGAGACCTTCGGCGGTGATTTGAGGAAATTGGCAGGATCCGATCCATCCGGAGGGGATGAAGGGGTTGATTTCGGAGGTGAACCCTTTCCAGTAACCTTGGGCATTGGGTTTGGGAGATTCAGTGAATTGGCGACCGAAATAGTAGAGGCCTTGGTTATCGCAGTTCCATTGGTATGGCTCAACGGGGAAAGCGTTGGATGCGTAGGGAGTACGCTTGTGATGTCTTTGAATCTACCATCAAATTAGCCACCATATCACATACGAGTTCCTTGATCATTCACTTACCACTTCGACATATTGCAACTCATATTCCTTGGAAGCCTTCTTATACTCCCTCTTCCTCGCATGAGGCATGTTACACCAATTATATGTGCCATACTTGTCATCCGGCGTGTGCGACGAGTCATAAATAAAACCCCAAGTACCCGTCCCATCCAAAACCTTATCAAGATCATTAACCTGACTGGAGCTCGGAGGAAACCACTTCATATTTGGGTCATTTCCCAGCACCGGCGCAGCCGCAAGGAGGCCGAGTAACGAGCTCTTCGGCAGGGACGCCATGTCTGTGTACTGTCTCAAAACGAAGAAAGTGCCGAAAGAGAAGACTGCTGTGAGGACGAGCACTCTCCCTCTGCATCGGAACCAGGAAAGCGTCATTATATATACTGATGAAGAAAGCAGTTGATGGAGGATTGTTGTGAGGCTGGGAATTACGCGGTTTAATTGGAGCGCGCGCACGTGGAGACGTCATTGGCTGAGACAAGGTTATGAACTGGGTCTGGTTTTGCGGAGAACATGGGATGATGATGATGATGGCATGTTTAGCCAGAACTGAGGACGCATCTTGGAACGTGATGAGACTCGACTATATCCTGATTACTGAGTTGCCTATTTATGGTTAAACCGACCGTTGGAGTAACAGTTATAATGCGTAAGTTCGGACGATAGTAAAGCTTATCTTGAGGCTTAACTCGTTGAGAACACCGACAGTCATGACTAATAAACATCATGATTTTCTGCGCCAAGCTCTCATTTCAACTCATCTCAATGGAGATGAAGGAAATACTGAATCGCTGAAAAACAACAAGATCGATCTGGTCTTAATAAAGAATCTCCCAAGTCCTTTTACTGCTGTCGAGAATAGATGAGCTTTTACACTATTTGTGATTGATAGATAATCCGGATCCAATCTTCGACCGTTCCTGGGCTAAAGTTAGAGGGATTGGTGGATTTCCAGGGCGCAAGAAGAGTTCTGACATTGAGTCAGGGTGCTAAAAATATTTAGTCTAAATCTACACTAGATCATGATAAGTTTTACCTAGGGCTTTTTGTCACCTAAGTAGAGCCCCTGGGGGATTGTCATCTTTAGTGGTGCGTGCCGCTAAAGGCCCCACGATCAACTTAAGCTCTGTGCCTGCGCCCGCGGCCCGAGAGATCTTGACAACAGTCAAGAAAAGAGTCCGAGCCAATGTACGCCCTTCATTCGTCATGTCGATATCAAAAGGGACAATGCAGAGTCGACGAATTATAAGAATGAAACTACTTGTGAAACAACATTCATCGTCTTCATTCGCTCGAGTGAAGAAAGCACAATTACATCACAGCTGAGGGGATCACCAGAGAGTAAGCCGTGAGAGTCAATGCCTCTCCAACAATGATCACAGTCCATAAAGTTTATCAGACAGAGACTAAATTACCTTTTTCCTTTCTGAACTACTATGGATATACCATTTGAAGCCCGGATCCCTCGCGACCCCAAGTTCAAAGCTGAAAACAGCAACGATGCCTTCGTAGCCCTGGCGAGATGGGCGGTGGATTACTCAACAGCTGAGGGGGTCAAAGCAGGCTACAAAGCCGCTTTCCAGTCAGGTCAAGAACGATTAAGTGGATTATTCTCAAGTCTCCAAGGCTCTTCAACTAAAAAGCCAGTAAGACAACTACTGAGCTATGAATGTTGCAGTATTTGACATCCGGGATAGGATTTGCCAATAGAAAAGTTGGCCCACTCGCCCCTTAAAGACTCAAAGGGAATACGTCTTGTTCGGGTGAAGATCATTGACTCTGTCCTTTCTCTGGCCATGGACACTTACTCGGCCTCCGAAATCCCACCTTATGTCTGCCTCTCTTATGTCTGGGTCGATTTCGGACCGATGTGGAATCGCGGTCGGGACTTTCGGGAGACAGAGCTCGAGGTTCCTCACTTTAGTCATGCCGATACAGTCGATATAGCCGTCAATGGCAAATTCTTCCCAATCAGAGCTAACTTGCACGCCGCTCTGCTTGGTTTGCACAAATATCTTAACGGCAGACCTATCTGGACTGATGCTGTTTGTATCAGCCAGGACGACCCAGATGAAAAGACTATCCAGGTAGCTCGCATGGATGAGATATACAATGCAGCTGAAAAGGTCTTCATCTGGCTTGGTAGAAAGCATACGGAACGAACAGCCGCGATGAGCATTCTTAAAGTGTGGCCAGCATTCCCAGAAGACCCAAACAATGCCGATATCCAGTTTCATGGGAAGAAGTACACAACCGCAAAAGCATTTTTCGATGCAACCTCGACAGGGTCAGAGCTTATTTCATGGCTCAGTCTCCTCCGGATCGTCACAGAGAGTTGGTGGAGTCGAGTATGGACTGTACAGGAGTTCATCCTTGCGAAAGACTACTCCTTCTACTACAACGGAGAGGAAGTCCTGGCGTCAGAGTTGAAGAAGGCGATGGATTGGACGTACTTTGTTGCGGGTCACTTGTCGCCCAAGATGGTACCTCATTGGGTAACTTTTGAGCCGTCCATGTTCGATTTGAAGAAGAGTGCCGCCAAACTTCATCTTATTGATGCGACGTTGCTTGGAGCTACTAGGATGGCTGGTGATCCGCGTGACAAGGTCTGGGCATTCCTCGGCATCACTGACCAAGCAAGTCTTGGCCAGACACCACTCAAGCCAGACTACAGCAATCGAAACATGGGTGACTTCTACCTCGATATAGCACAGCGCCTCATCAACGGTGACGCAGGTCTTCTTGTCCTATCTTTGGTCAACCACCCTCTTCCTCGGGAGTCTTACAAATTTACATCATCCAAGCCAATTGGTAACAGATTAATAGACAGATACAAGGCCAAGAGGCGACTTCCTCCGAAGAAACCTGATTGGGCGCCGCTGGAAGAAGACATATTCGACGATGCCCTCCAGCCAGACTGGTCTGGAAAGGGAGTTGGCTACCCAAGCTGAGTTCCGAAGATGGCAAGTGCCGTTGCGACTGAGCCGCTGTTTCTGAAGGAGATGAAGGCTCAAAAGGCTCGGGGTAGGCCGCTGTATGATCACAGTTGGCGTGTCTTCCACGCCGCGTCTAGTGTAAAGGGTGGTTATTCGTTATCCGGAAACGGAAGAATACTGTCAGTGAGCGCCCATATCCTGGATAGAATTACCAAGATTGCCCCTTTGCCTGAAAAGAAAGAAGAGGAGAAGGCGTTCTACAAGAGCCTTCGGTCGTGGTACCCAGGAAGCATTCGCCTCGCCGACATAGCCTATCCTCCTCAAACTTCAACAACCGTGTCTGAGGCGCTCTGGCGGACCCTTTTGACGAACATTTGGCTCACCATACATCCTGCACCTGACGCTTGCGACGTCCACTTTGCAAACTATCTTGCTCGCATCTCGGACTCTGCTTCTGATTCTAAGCATGATCTTCGATCTAAGCACAACCCCGATCCAGAGGAGGGAGATATCTTTGCGATTGCGGTGGATGATGCTGGGGCTGATAGGGTGCTATTCATAACGGAGAAGGGGTATTTGGGACTGGGACCGGCGAGGACGGAAGTCGGTGACGTTGTCAGCCTAATTGCTGGGGCGCATGTCCCGCTCGTGCTGCGGAAGGGGGCTCGGGGGTGGATTTTGGTTGGGGAGACTTATTTGCATGGGGTAATGAATGGCGAGGCTGTGGCCAACGGGGAATTCCAGAAAGTGGACATCGTATAAGCGACAAAGCACTTTGAGATGGCAAGCCAGGACGAGGCAGTAGGCAATTTGGAGGGGGCTTCAAGGATTGGAGTTATTTAGTGGTCGCTTACACCATCAAACCACGGTACCGTGGCCAGTCACAGGCCATGGGAGGAGTTCACGAATGCTACAGCTAAGAGTCATATAGCCAAAGCATGCTGTCAAGTAAAACTACAAATCTGGAACTCTGCGCAGGCCCGTATTCATTATCCAACGCCCTATAATAACTCGCTCAAATTATATACAAAATATCCAACCTGACCTCAATTCGCATTGGGTGCATTTTGCTTAGACTTCTGCTGTTGAGGCGGGCGAGTCTTCCTAACCTGCTTCTCATATGCCTGAAGGTCACCTGCATCCTCATCCCGAGGAGGCCAAGTCGTCACACGATTAGGATCAGCAGCGTCGTCCTTAAAACGGCGTAGGAACTGACGCCTCCCACGATCCAATGGCTCGATGGGAGGTCGTCTAAAACCACGAGGGTTCTGTTCTGAGTGATAGATAACGCCCTGAACACCGTAGACTTGACCAGTCTCAACATTGCCAGTGATGATGCCCCGAAAGACACCTGGATCGTTAAGCTCTTTCTGAACAACATACTTCCTATCGTTGGGACGCAACTACAGCTCGCGTCTTTGGACCTGCTTCAACGTTGCCGGTCTCTTGGTGAAGTTCATTTCGGTGTTGACTGGCATCTCATACAGAAGAACTTTCTCCCCGTCATGTCTGCGCTCCCACTCCTGGAAGGTCTTTACCTCTAGGTTTGCATCCTCACTGATAATTAAATGAAGCTGCTAAACGCTTGTCACAGTTACGTTGTATTAAACGCGCGCGTATCGTTGTGGTGCTGATTGGGTGGAGAAATGGCGCAGGTGTTGGTTGTAAACTGAACTGTACCAGCTCCGCCTCAGTCAATTTCTGCCTTGAACTCAACCTCATTTCACACAGCCTCTCGGGAGGCCTGATAATCATTGATTTCATAAAAATAAGAGAACCAAGCGTAAATTCTATCTCTTCGAATTGTCTCCACATCCATCACATCAATTTCTTTTTTTCCCCTTGATCAATCATCATGGACAACTCACAAATCACAGAAGTTGCCCAGTCGTCTGATAATCCTTCATGGCTGAAGTTTCTCGATGAAAGAATTGAAGAGGAGCGCGATGAAATTTTTTCAGAATCCTCATTCTACGAAATTGTTCGAGATCTGCTCGTTGCCTCTGAAGACAACGATACCGCGGTGTCACAAGCCGTTACCAAGTTTTACGATCTTTATAAAGCTGAAGAGGGCCGGGGAAGCAAAGTGCCTGATGATGGAGCTGGATATAAGCTCAATACAATCTCAATAATTGCCTATGAAGTCGCTCCCAAGGTGTGGTATACGAGCTGGCGGCATAACAGGATCGCAGAGTTCTTGATTGCGATTAAGGATGGAGCAGCAAAAGAGTTCGACGAAATGGTTAGTATTGAAATCACCTAACATCCATGTGGTCACTGATTTGTTTTGTAGGATCCTCAATTCGTCTGGATTGGCTGGGGACTTGAAGCTGCAGCCAACGATGTTTGGAATGCAGGTCATGGTAGGTTATTGCTCGGATAAAATACCCTTCGTTTTGATCATACTAATTCGTGATCAGTTGATACTTGGACGGCAAAGAACTCACAAGAGCCTGAAGATGTATGGGCAGGAGAATGGTTCAGCTCATGTGCTTTACTCGTCAAGCTCTTCCAAGGAGGCTGTCTAGATAACGACGGTCACCACTGGATCACGAAAGACTTGGAAAGAACGTTTGAGGTCTGCAAATCTGGCGACATAAAGATAGATGCAGGTCGGCAGGCTCAGGTTCTTGCAGCCATCAATCATATACTTCTCGCAGGGGAGGTATTTGTAAAAGGCGCCAAGAATCCTTTGCCGAAGTGGAAGTTTGAGCTGAATGCTACAAAGTGGAAGTTTTGGGCATCGAAGATTAAGGAGGTTGCGGAGACGGTGGATGAGACTGCCAGGTGGGATCTTAAGGACAGGGCCCAGAAGTGTTACGAGAAGATGGTTGAGTTATATCCGGAAGCTTTCTCATCGGATTAGGCTAGGGCAGGTTGAGGGTATGATCGAACTGACTAACAGGGACAAAGATGGATGTTAATATATATGTATCTTGTATCTAGAGAAAGACGGAGGTTCACGTTTTGTTAGCAACTTTCATGTAGTGGTAAAAAGTTGCTGCCGTGGCCAGTATTTATCGTCTCCTGATGATCGGGTCTTACCGATATTAATGCTCCATCGGTGGGATCGTTACAAAGAACTTCTGCTCGGCTTTCATAATTTTGGCTCTGCTACGCTAGGCTTCTCAACAAGCCTCTCTCAGAGGGGACAAGGTGAATAGCGTCTTCTAGCTACCCCGCTTCCATGACATCTCGACATCATGACTTCCATCATCAAGCCGGCACAAGCGGATGTCGTGAAAGGGGAGAAGGGCGAATGAAATGAAAGAAATTTCCTATCAAAAATATTCAAGATATCGAATCTAATCCAGTATGGCTGCAGATCATAAATATGGTGGTTTCCGAGTACTCGGATCCTATACGAGCTGGGACTATCCTCCTTTAGTCATCGTCGACGTCACCATGGACCTTGTTTTGACTACAGCATAATGAAGGCAATGTTGATTTATCAGCTAATGACAGTTCCTCCAGTGTATAGACATAAATACCGCAGTGCACCCGTCTCCAAGTGATCACATCAACTGAGCTCTTGTTATTAAAGAAAGGACAAAATGGAGGGCTTGAAGGGACAAAACGCTTTCATCGTCTGTAACCATCGGCAGTGGGTGTTTGAGGGCGCTAATATGTGCATAGACTGGAGCCTCTATGGGCATTGGCGAGGCAATTGCGGTGGCTCTGGCTGAGCATGGCGTTAACCTTGCCTTGGTCTCTCGGAGCAAGGTGAGGTTTAAATCCATCAGAACCCAAAGCACTCACTAATGGATCTCCTTGACGTAGGACAAACTTAACGCAGTAAGAGACAAGATCACTTGCAAATTCTCCAACATCAAAGTCGGAGTCTACCCCGTCGATATCCAGAACCAACCCGACATTGAGAAGGCAGTCAAGTCAGCCATATCGGAGATTGGCCAAATTGACATCCTGATCAACAATGTGAGTGGACTACACCTCTATGAGACTGAACTCTGAGTGCTAATAATATTTTAGGCCGGACTTGCACTCGGCGCCCCCGGACGCTTTTGGGAAATCCCCATCGATCAAGTCGCCCAGATGTCAAACACCAACATTAACGGCGTCATGTTCACTACCCATGCAATCCTCAACCACTCAATGTGGGAACGAAAGAAAGGAACCATCATCAACGTCTCCTCCGTCACAGGTCTAGAATGTCCACCATTCAACGGCGAAGCAGTTTATCACGCATCAAAAGCCTTCCTCGAGGGCTTCTCCAACAGTCTTCGAATGGAAACTGCCGGATCAGACATCAGAGTTTTAGTTCTTCGGCCAGGTGTTGTCCAGACACATTTCCATCTTCAAAGAGTTCAGTATGATCAGAGTGCCATGGATGAATTTGTAGAAGGGTATGAGCCGCTGGTTGCAGAGGATTTAGCGCAGTCGGTTTTATACATGTTGAGCTTACCGCCTCGGGTTTCTATCAAGGCTCTGGATTGTGTCCCTACTGCGCAGAGAGCTTTGACGAATTTTGATCGGGAGTGGAACTCACGTCGTGAGTAGTTGTAATGATAAGAGTTTGCGCAAAGAAAAGGACTCGGTATACGACGTACCTTCATCTTCAAGGACTGATATTTCTCGTTCTAGAATCTACTGTCTCTACATAGTAGGGCTTTTACTTCTGTTAACACATTATTTCTTATCCTGTCGATTTCTTCTTGTTGTAGGAGTGATACTTCTTCTCACGACACCTTTTACACCAAGCTCCCTCTCTGTCCATCTCCCTACTACATCTTGGACACAGACCCTTCTCACGTCGTCTATGGTAGGCGAACCGCTTCAAAGCCAAGCAACAGCCGCATCTGTAATTGTCAGAGGGTACGCCACAGTCGGCGCATTGCTTGGTGGTTTCTCCAGTGATTGGATCTTTGATGCCCTGATTCCGACGTTGTTGAGCGCGAGCTCGGTTTCGAGCCGCAGCTTTATCTAAGCAGTTGCCGCAGTGCTTGCGATTAGCTCGGACGGGATTGTGGCACGCCCCTCTGCGGCACAGGACAGGCTCGTTACCCGACGGAACGTCTTTGGTGGTGTTTTGGCTGGTTGGTTCGTCTGTAAGTGATAGACTGTCAAGTGAATTAGCTAGGTGACTCGCAACAGGAGGATATGGGCTCAGGATGTAACTAAAATCGAACGGCTTGGGCCGAAAGCGTCTGCCCTGTCCTACTTGGTCGCAGTCGTTTCTGAAAGGCATGATGATATGATCTCGTTTAGTTTTGAGTAACTATAGAGAAAGGCCTTTGATCAATTTCGACAGCTAGTCCAGTTAAACAAGCTGATCAGATTCGATGATCCTACTATAGTTCCAGCTGTCGGCGGAAGCTTCGCATTTTATACCATCTCTACGCCTCATCCTATCGCCATAGAGACTTTCGTTCACAGTACTAAATATGATGTTCATTTGTGCTTGAGGTAACAGGGCTACTTATGAAGGTTCAGGTTCTGTTCGAGGCCAGAGTACAAAGAAATTGGTTCTTTTTCCGGAATTGTTCCCTCGTTGCGTTTTTTAAACAAAGACACCCGATCTGGGTGCTTTCTATCCCAGATTACCGTTATCGATAATTCTCATGTTTCCAATAGAGAGACCCAATCCCCTGCCTGATGCAGGAATTATAAAAATAGAATACCCTGTCTACAGGATAAAGTCTCATCCTGTGACAGGGCACGATATTTTAGGTACGTAAAAATGCACCGTAATGTAAGCGGCTAAGCCCTGTCAAGTTAGGCTTCTGTTCTGTCAGATTAAAGGAGCATTCAACCTGCATGGGTTCCTGCTTTTAGCTTAAAGCGACGTTTAGATCACAACATCATATCACCAAATCCCTTTCTACTCCTGAACACCAACGCTTTAGATCACTACATACCGTTATACTCTTAAAATCCAAAATGGCCCCTTCCTGGCTTGAAAAGTTCATAGTCCGCACCGACGCAACCCCGGACCCTCGCCGAAGCACGGAAAAGCCCGCGTTGGAAATACACTACACCGCTCTTGTCGGACACCGCCGAATCTTGGGAGTCAAAGGCGACAAAACACCTCGTTACGAAGTCACACGACGGGCTGTTCTGGAAGTCTGGGGAGATAAATGCTACGTCAAGTCTCTCAGTCACGATGCGGAGGTGGCCACGATCGACTTTCACAGCATCCCTCCCAAAACGGAGGTTAACCTTTCACAGCAAGGTCGTAGCATCACTATGAAGGGGGCTGATGGAAAGTACACTGCTGGTGGCGGCCTAGGTGAACTACACTGGAAGCCAACGGGAATGGTTGCGTACGGCAAAGCTTCATGGGAGCTGAGGGACGAGGGAGATCTTGTGATGTCAGTTACGATTGATGATCAGCAGATCAATGGAATGATTTGCCTCTGGAAGAATGGCCTCAGTCCAGAGGTGGAAGAGGAGCTGATCGTGGTCGGAATCTCCAAGATCGAAGAGTACAGACGGATGATCAGGAACTCCAAGGTGTCTGCAGCGGGTGCTGTCTCGAATGCGCCTTGGCTGGCGGTCTAGGATAGACGGGTTCAAGGACAAAGCCGATAAGAGGGAGATAGTAAATTTGGCTTGTCTTCCTTGGGATGTGATATGACTCTCTTCTGTGGTCCTCGTATGAATATCTCTTAGTGACATCCCGGAGAGCTGCTACCAGGATTCAAGTCACCTAGGAATTTTTCAAAGAATAAAGCATGAACCTTTAGTGTCTGGTCTGCAGCCGAATATTATTGGAATACTGTTTACAAGTTCAAATGGTTGTACGACTTGGGAACTTTCTGGCACGAAACTTCCGACTCTTTTATCATTGCTGGTCTGCAAGCGCAGCCTGAATTAGAAGCTGACAACCTATTACTTTTTATAGCCCAGGTTGCTTAGTTGAATAGATGCTTCCTGTCTAATAAACTTTACATATAATGTCGTGCTGCCGAACGGCTAACTTTTGACGGTCTCCCGCTTCTTCATCATGAACTACTAGATCAACACCTGGGCCAAGGCGATCGAGTTCGTTGAGTTTTGAGTGCTGGATTGTGCAGCAATCGTGAAGTGATTCGACAGTAGAGAAAGGATAATATGCGACAAATGGAGTATCATCCTCTTCCGGGTCCAGTGATACCCCTAAAATAAGCCCTGGGTTATCCACCGTAACTGCCCGAACGTCGGGAGAAAGGTAATCGGCGAACTTTGCCAGTACCACAACCTCAACATCTTCATCGGGCAGAAAAAGCTCAGCAGTGCCTTTGACTTTGATCATACGCAATTGATCCCAATCCCAAACATCGCAGTGAGTTTCGGTTTCAGGTCTGTCGCTCGTGCCAAGATAGCGCTGCCCTTCAGATACGAATCTTTCTTCGGATTTGATCATGTTAAGGTAGAAGAAGAATCGACGTGCTTCGAAGATAAATTGGATGCAGGCGTGTAGCGAGGGCGGGAGCTTTCTGGCCTAGATATTTCAAAGTCCTTCGGCAAAACTTCGGCCAAAAACAACATGTGTAAGCAGGTTGTTTGAGCATATTAGAAATGTGTTTGGTGACATGCAAGCATGGATTGATGCGATGCTACACTGAGGCCATTTGTAGATGTGTTGTTTGCACTTGAGACTTGTGGCTGAGAGCTTGTATCACCCCAGATAACTTGGTAACTTAGAGGCCAACTGCAAGGGAAGCTTTGTCAGCCTTGAGGGAGCAGACAACTTTGCGTTCAAGACTACGAAGAAGCCTCACTACAAGAGCTGGAGTTGTGGTCATCCTTAGGGGGGATAAACGATTGGCACATGAGGGATGGTTCTGTGGGATTAGGATATTAGTACTGGGACGTTCATTTACCCCAACACCTTAGAGTTACTTATGCCCCGGCGCGCAAGAAGACTTCTGACATTAAATCAAGCTGCTAAGAATATTTAGTCTAGGATCCTCCTAAACTATGCTAAGTTTACCTAAGTCTTTTTATCACTTAGGATAGAGGTCCTGAGTTTTATTATATTTTTCTAATATAGCTAACTCGTGGGGTCTCGCAACACCGTAGTGAAGGTTACATGGTAAGGTCAATTAGCATTGATGGCTCTCCTGAGGAACTTTTATAGATTAAGCGACTGATAAACGTGGTCGGATTATTGCTCGAATTGTTCGAGTTTTCCTCTGCCACTCCTTCGAAGTCCTGGGAAGCACATGCCCAATGCCTATGGTCCAAATGATGAGCTACACCCTAACTCCCTGAAGTCTTCGCCTTCGTCTTCTTCCCTGAAGTTTTCGCCTTAGCCTTTGTCCCTGAGGCCTTCGTCTTCGCCCCTGAAGCATTCGCACTCTCCTTCCGAGCCTGCCTCCGATTCTTTTGCTGTTCATTCCTTTTGGTCTTGCAATCGTCACAATACGCCCCACCAGCATTCTCCGCTCTACAGTTTGTGCATGCCCCTTTTTTCTTGGCCTCTTTGTAAGACTTTCTGCTTTATGGGTTAGTTGAATTGATTCAGATTTGAGAGGCTTCCTTTCTGCTGACTTTCTCCATTTCTTCCTAGTTTTCCGGCAATTCTCACACCTCTTGTAACCAGGGGCCGCTGGCCTCTTGCACAGTTTCTTTGAACATTTGGTGACTGCCTTCCCGCTTCCCATGTTCTGTGTCTCCGAACTTTCTGCCTGGGGCGGTGCGTGCAGGTTGAGGAAAACTGTCGAAAGGCTCCTTGACTACGGCGTTGGGGTCGGGTCTTCGGGAGCAGGGTTCTTCGGGGTCGGGGTCTTCCGGGTCAAGGATATCGCTGATATCTATTTTGGTAATGTTCGAGATGAATGCTGTTGATTGTTTGTATTGTTGATCTTAGAAGCTTTGTTGGAGTTTGTTGGGGAGGACATGACTTCCATTATGTTCCTTCTCTCTGTGTCTGCTTCTCCAAGCAGGAGTGAGTCAGGTCAACTCAAAAAACACTCTCCTCTGAGCAGGTGCAACCCACGCAATCACAGCCTATGAACGCATGCTTCTACCTTAGCATGTGTGATTCACACAACCTGACTCGTCACGGTAGACATCGCAGGCTTTCAATGCCTGTATCTAATGCCTGATGTAATGTACGAGGCCTTGCGTGAGCGTTGAAAGGCTATTAGCATTGATATAGACACATGAGCTTCTCATTTTCTAACCATATAATTAACTTAGAATAATTTAGTATACTTTAGTATAATTTAATACAGGTTTAGAGGATCTTAGACTAAATACTTTCAGAGAGTGCTACTTCGGGTATCCGATTACTCACGGGCTAAATGCGCTTGACTCTGTTTCAGTTGGCAATCATAAATGCAGTCTGTGATGCGCGTTTCATGGTAACTACTATATAACAGGTGCTCCTGCCAACAGATTGAGGTACTTTGCTCTTTGCTTTCCTCACCAATCACATGCCCGCTGAAACCTCTCTTGGCTTGCCGTACCTGTTATACCTGACAATCAGGGCAATACCTTGCTAATTAACTCTCCATCGCTAACAACATATTAACAACCGAGGTGGTTATTGCTGGTGGTGGCCTGTCGATTCACCGTTGATTGTCTCCTGATTGCGAATCGAGATCACATTTTCAGTGGCTGCTGATACCCGGTGTAGCACAGAGTCCGGTCCAACAGAGCCTTCAATGATTCAGCATTCAATCCACAAACATATCGTCCAGCTCACTTATTTAACACTACACAACAATTATAAATACGAGCTTGACTTCACCCATCTGACCCCGTTCTTTTCCTTCTGAACAACTTCAGACGATATTATATTAGTTCAACTTTGTATACATCCCCGCCAGCACATATATCTCCAATTTCTACCACCCCAACATCATCTCGATCTCAATTTTATATTCTGACTGTTCTCAATCTACAAATATATACCATACCAGAATGCCTCCGGTAAGAAAATCTACTTGCATCTCACGTTAATTTCTCACATCGCGAACAGCAGATGTACCCTCTCATGCCAGGTGACCCTGAGTATCACGCACGTAAGCACCATTAAAATGGCATTTGGCAGGTATCAACTGATCTTGTCTAGATGTGAATTACTTCAGGAATTGTTGGAGACATCCCAACAAGACAGCTGTAGTCCGAAGGGTCTTCGCGATCTCTAGACGTGAGTTACATGCCTCACACAGATATAGAAGATATCACCGGTATCACGGATGGTCCCGCTTCCCAACTAGGCAGTTATATCACGGCACAACCCGGGCTTGTAACGCCGGTGAAGAAAGTGGTGGTCGCCGGCTACGGTGCTGCAATTTGCGCAACTGTAGTTTTTGTAAGATTCTAAGCGAATCTTTCAGAGTCAGTAAGTCCGGTAAGCATCACTGAAATCATCACGGCTTGAAGCAACCGATTTATTGACCATCGTTTAAGGACCAGGTATGTTCGGACGCGGTATATATACCTCAAAAGCATCATCCAGTAAGTCAATGAATAAGAAGCACTGGACCATTTCTGACACTTTTTCAGAAGCAGACGACTACGCAGTCAGTACAAATCTGGGATCTAGGCTTCATGCTGTCTTCCTTTGCGAAGTCGTTAGCGACAGGCCTCAAAGAATGTTTTCAACATGCCCATATCGGACTGCGCCGGATCCTGGCTACGATAGCGTGAGTCATCGCGAAACTCTCATGTCTCTTCCAGTAGACTGATCTGACGGTTGCAGGTTGAAGCTGTCTTATTTAGGGACGGAGGAATAGTTAATTACCCTGAGACGGTAGTTTACCGAGATGATGCAATCATTCCTGTGGCGGTTATCATGTATGAGAGGATATATTAAGTTGTATGCTACAATGCACTCAAGATCGGGAGTCTCGTTCAGATGGAGCTTTTCCTTGGGAGTTCCGGCGTCAGTTCTGTTACGTCATTGGCTGAGCTAAGCCTCACAGAGCAAGAGGAAATTTTACATCAAGACCATGGACTATTTTACCAATCGTAATCTTATTCCAGGTCATTCGAAATGAGTTAATATGAGAAATAATACTATCATACACAAGATAATTCTCACACATTTCAGTATGTACCAGTTTTGGTGGTTTCTTCTCATAAAATATTGCACGCCGTGGGGCTGGAACTCACAACATCGCAACCACGAGATGTGACATGCAAAAAGATGCAAAAGAAGACGCTTTGAAGCGCCTAATGAATGAATGCGTAATCTGGGAATCGAACCCAGGGCTCCCCGACGCTGCTCGAATGGCAACGGAGAATTTTACCACTAAACCAATTACGCGGTGCTTTTGATGTCTCGAGGAGCTGCAAAGACTCCACAGGTTTCTCCATCATGGTGTTGCGTGAGAGTGGAGACAAGGAGATTATCTAAGTGGAGAGCAGTTATACGAAGTCCCGTATTACTGGTGCATAAGCTAGATGAGCCTCAGGTGAGTTGCAGGTGAGGGATGCTCACACTTCAACCAGCTGTTGTCCCCTTGAGCAAAGACTCAAGTCACTCTGGGGCTACGAGGAGTGAGGGTAACTTTGTTGATCAATATCAATAAATGAGTAGGTATCTGTTATTACAATTCATCAATGAGTACCATTGGTCAAGTATTTGTTCACAACCTCATCCACAACCTTCTGACAGATCCCTCTATGAACCTCATCCGAAATCCTCGCAACAAACGGCATGAGAAGACTATTCGCCTCAATGATGACCTCCTCATACAACTCCCACTCCTCCGTCAAAGTTCCCGGACTGCTAGTGCCAGGACTGCTCCCAAACTCCTGTCTCGGCCTCACAACACACTCCGTTCTCACAATAACACCAGCCTTAGCATCAGCTCTACAGCGAATACCGTTCGGTATACTCAGACACGTCACAGGCCAGCTCCTATCCCTCATCAGACCCGGCGCTAACACGAGTCTCTCACTGGACGAAAACGTCCTCACGCTGCTATTCGGCGTTCCGAAGAATGCATCTCTGCTGACGAGCTCCACGTTGGGAGTCGTCTCTTTGAAGCTCATAATAACATCGTTGTTGGCTAGCATAGGTGTGTAGGTCTGGATGTGAGCGAGGACGATTTCCGGCGGCACACGGCTCGGGATAGGAACAGTGATGTATATGTGATGCTTAGACCGCATGGCCTACAGCAGACAGACAGCCTGGGACAGACAGGTTGATCGGCGTTATCTAATGAGAACAAAAGTGTTAGTAATAGCTTGGTAATACAAATGAGTACATGAAACGCCATATCTTCAGCGAATGTACATAGACATGGCATAGTCCCCTGGCTCACCTTTTGGTTTCTGGACGTGAAGTACGTTGATTCGTCGTTGGATGCTCCGTCTTCCCCGCAAGTTGAGGCAATTTCGGCCGCCCGTGAGTAGTCAGCACTAACAACCTTGTTGAAGAGGGCGCACTAGGCATGCGACGATTGAAATAGGATGCAGCTGGTGTGTGACAGGTTTCTAGAAGGTTTCTGGGGGATTGAAGCCCTGTATCGTGACATCCGGGGACTCCGATGAACAGGACCTGAGATCAAAGTTTTGCTGTCATCTTTTTTTTTCTCCGTGTCTTTAATCTGACAGTGAGGCGGGTCTGTTTCATTGGTCAGGAGGTGACCCACTATTGATGGAGTGAGGCGCTGTGATAGGCTATTGAGACTGAATAGAGTTATGGTAATTCCATACCCTGGACAGTTAATTCTCCTTTTATGCTGTGATCAAAGAAACCTGAAGTGATAAAGATTGGTTGACTATCTGATGTATACTGTATATGGTTGATTGAAGCAAAAGCAAAAAGTTGACAATTTGGTAGAAGATACCAGTATTACTGCATGGGCCCTCTCAATTCCGTTCCTGAACCACCATCCCTACTGGTCCAAATACTTCGGGATGGGAGCCTGATGGTTGTCCTCCATCAAAGTCTCAAAAGCCTTGCGAGAAATAGTCCAAGTCGGGCCATTGGGCATACCTCCAGGGCTTCGAGGAAAGACAGACGCGTCAACAACGCGTAGGTTATCAACACCACGCACGCGAAACCTCGAGTCCAGACAAGAGTTCTCATTGTCATCAGCTCCAATGGCGCAGGTTGATGAGGCATGATGGCTGAAGGCCAAGTCCTGAATGCTCTGTCTCAGGTTCTCGGGGTCGGGGCTCAACTGCGTATATGGGACACCAGTCGCGTCAAATGCCCTTCTGAGCAGCTCAATTCCTTCAACAATAGCGTCGAGATCACGCTCAGCTGACTCGGAAAAGTAGTTGAAGTTGATGTTGGGACGGATTCGAGGATCGGATGAGTTGAGTCGAACGGTGCCGGCACTATTGCTCGTCTGCATCTTGACAACAGCGTGCATCCACTCTGCTGGATCATTGCCTGCCCTCTCGCCGGTTGAGTAACCTGGGTAGAAGCCAACCAAGCCCGAAAGACCTGGGCTGCTGAGGAACATGAGGTCCGAGTCGTTGTCCCAGCTTTGGCTGCTTCGCCAGACAGCGCCATAGCTGCTGTCGCGTGATGCGTATGGTCCCGACGCGTCGTCTCGCCAGAGTACGAAGCAGGGGTCTTCGTCATCGAAGGTACCGGTACATGGAGACTCTCTGGGAATAAGCCAATTCTCTTCACCGCGGATTTGAACAGGAACTTCGTAATTGTCGTGTAGGTTGGAGCCCTAATGGGGGAGTCAGCATGGAACAGTTCAAGGTTGGTTGGGACACTCACAACAGCAGGTAGGTCGACGACGACAGGAATATCCCAAGCTTCTAACTCCTCACGAGGCCCAATGCCACTCAGCATGAGGATCTGGGGGGTGTTGAATGCACCGCCGGAAACGATGACCTCGTGTTTAGCGTAGACCTCCCGAATCTCACCAGTCTGCTCAGGATCATATCGCCCATCAGCAGAGTACAAGCCTTCACCAACCATATACTCGACACCATAAGCGCAGGGCTTCTTGTTGCGGCCCTGTTTGGTGAGAACCCGAGTGGCCAAGGAGTGGAAGCTGACAGTCAAAGGGTGTCCAGCATCGATGACCCGATTGATGTAAATTCCAGCGCCACTTCTAGCAGCTGTGCTGGGATCAATTGCGACGGGAGTGCTGTACATGCGTCCATTTTCGTAGCGGTGGGGGTCGATGCCGTTGAGATCGCGGAGAAGAAGCTCAGTCATCTCGGCAGTGTCTTCGACATCGATACCTTCAGTCTCGCGGAACATCTGCGAGAAGAAGTTGGCGACATTGGGGGATCCGATATTGACTGTGGCGTTGCTCTGGTCGTTCTACAGACAGAAGATTTAGTGTAATTCACCACGAAGGAAGTGGGATGGCTTCCTACCACTAGATAACCATCGAAACCATGGCCCGGAGTACCCTCAGGGACGTAGGTGCAGTTCTCAATGTTCATCAGATGTCGACGCATATGCTCATGACCCCAAGAGGCATCGCCCGTAAGATTGGCGATGTAGTCCCACTCGTTATCGGGGCACCACGCAAAGTTCATGGCGTTGACTTGCGCACTACCGCCGAGGGTCGAGCCGCGGGGATAGTATATACCGGCTCTAAAATCTTGCTATCAGTCAAAACTCGACGAGTAGGAGTACTGATACTTACGGCCTAGCACCCTCGGGTGGATCAAGTCCAACGTAGTATGAACCATTGGTCTGGATATAAGTGTACTTAGGATCACGACGAGCTGCATCGAAGTCATGGTAGTGATTGACGAAGAACTGCCACGAGTGTCCAGGAGTCTCGGCTGCAGTTCGAGCCCTTAGACCGTTAGTAAGTGCATGCGTCTGTAAGAATTTGAGCTTACAGAGCTGGTAGCTGCTCAAGAATACTGGTGTGATTGTCACCTCCCGCCTCGATAAGGAAGACGGAGTGGCCCTCTCTAGCTAGATTGGCACTGTTGGCTGTGTCAATAAGGGAAGTTTTGATTGAGGCTTTTCTTTGACTCACGCTAGAGAGCCCCCTCCTGGACCAGAACCGATGATGACATAGTCATAGATGTCGGGTTTGGTCGCAATAGTGGTAGAGCCGGTAGCCAAAATGGCCGCGAGAGCGAGTTTCATACGATTAAGAATCATGGTGTAGATGTTTGTGAACAAACTTAGTGTCTCGAGTGTTCTGCTAGATAAATTCCATTTCCAGGTCGATAATTTGACTCTTTATATAAAACTGAGCAGCGGCTCAGACCAACTCTCGATATCCTTCATTGTTGTCGCCAAAGACATTTTCATCTTGGCGATTCTCACACTGAGATTCACAGCCTCACAACCGCGTCAGTTCGATTGAGACGAACGCGTAATGTCGAAGAGAATCACTTGTGGAATTGGCAGCGATGGAGCTCCGCGGGTATGTCCGGCGTGATCGTAGTCAGCGATGCTGACATGCCAAGTCTATGAGGCTTGTCATACTCACGAAGCCAAGCTCTCGGGTGAGCCACTTACGGATCAACAAAAGCGAGCAGCTTCATTCCACAGCAAAAGGAATGTAAAAATAAAGTTTTTCCATGCTGATAAATTATATATTGCTATTATTGGTACATCAAGCACCAGATCAATCGACCCTTACAAGTTGCAACTCACACTGCCTTCGCTCATGCATTCACCAACTGTAATCCCATGCCAGCCACAATCGCCCAAGCTGGCACCATCGTAACCAGAGCCCCAGAAGTCGATGTTGATTGAGCGCTGCCACTTGTCTTGGTTGTCTCGCTTTTATTGGCATCATCGGTCTCTTTTGAATATTCCGTCTTGCTCGGCTCACTGCTCAATCGCCAGTACCTCAAAACTCTCTTTAGTTCGGTCACTCAGACTCACCTCTCTTCAGAGCCATCACCACCACCCTTAGCACCAATCCCACCCGCTTCAACCGCTTCCTTCGAACACTGCTTATTATAAATATCTTCCGTCAAGAACTGCTGAGCACCATCGCAAAGCTCTTTGAAGAAGAGGACGCAGTAGCCGTAGTATGTTGAGCTGGCAATAGCTGGTTCATTCTTGTTGGGATCGCAGGAGGACAGGCATGATACGAAGTTTGCGCTGCCGTCGCCTGCACACATACATGTTGCGTAAGATCGGGTCTTATAGTCGCCGGGACAACTTTCGTAAGTCTGATCAAGACAGGCGTCGCATGAGTCTGTTTGGTAGGCGCCAAAGACTGGATTCGAGGCTTGAACGATTGGAAGGAGGCCGAGAGCCAATGAGATGACAATTGATTGCAGCATTTTGTTGAGAATTATTCCAATTATTTTCCTTGTCTCAGTGAGAGAAATGCAACGCAGCACACCTGCAAGCGACAAAAGGACTGGTTCTTATACTATGTTCAAGTCTCATCTAACTCAGTGGCTTTCCAGCTCAGGCACTCTCAAACTCACCAGCGTTCAATTATTCGCTACGCAATCATTTCCATTGGCCAACCCCTGGATATTGTCCTGACGTTTTCAGCCGCTATTCCAAGGGGTCGTCCTACCGATCCCGCGCGGGTCTGGACCCGACTCTAAACTAAGCATATCCGGGGGACTCAAGGCTGATTGGGCTGCCATCCATCAGCTGAAAAAGAATCACAGAGTCAATGCACCAATTGAACGTTGGCTCACAGCACTGAACAGTGAATTTGGCTGTGTTCTAGACATTGACCCCTGATTTTAGCCCACACGTGGGCGTTCACTAGAGCGCCATGGTGTTGAAGTAGCAGTGCGTGACAGATGTCACATTCGGCCTTCCAAATCCATTTTACAGAGGCGAACAATAATGCTGTGGCTTGGTGGCATGGTTTATGGCGAGATCGTATAACACGGCTGAAACGGTGATGCGATAGTTTTGCTCAACCGGTCCTCCTGAGTATCGGAAGGGTTAAGATCACATTAGTACGTAGTCAAAGAGCTCACTAAGTTTATGATAAATTTAGGTGTCCTAAGCTAGGTACTCATAAACTTATCCTAATATTATCATGACTTCCTAATATTGTCTAAACTGTTCATGCCTTAGGAACCTAAATATACTAAAAAGGCAAGGAAGCTCATCGACTCTTACTTACCTTACCACAATGGTGCAAGGTCGGTCCTGCATTTTCCCTTCTCTTCATCAATCACCAGCAAATCCTCTGCATCACTATGAACCAACTCAAACAAACTTGTTCTTCATTATTGAATATGGAACGCCTACTCCCTTGCGCACGGGCTCTGCTTCAATCCCCACCAGATATTGGATGGCAAGACTGCCTACTCCTTATGTTGATCATTACTAGTCTAGTATGGACATATCGTCGGCTCTTCGCACCGGTTCGACCGCCTCCCACTCTGGGCAATCTTCCAATGGAGCTAAAAGAACAAATCGCTCGTCTAGTCGACCCGATCGGCTTGGTCTCCCTGCGTCATACCAACAGGCACTTCTTTAGTATCATAGCAAAACCACAGCTCACACGACGGCATTTCATCGAACGACTACTGGCTCTTGAGTGCGTTCCAGAGCATGGAGGCCCCCCTGTTCAATTCACTAATCTGCACGGTGCGCCCCTCTGGAACCAAACCAACCTCCTGCAGACGCGATGGGCCTGTGTCGGATGCTTACGGCTCCTCCCTTATTACCATTTTCAATACAAATTCTTGACCGAGGTGATCTGGCGAAAGCCGGTGCCAGGAACACCTGCAGTCCAAGTCTTTAATTCGTGGGAGCCTGCCGGCATTATAGACGTGGCGATGACACCTTCAGTCGACGACGGCGGCAGAAGCATACAAGCTCGCTATGACCTCACAGTTGGTGATTTTATGCCCAGAAATCCTTACGTTTTGTTCGCTCAGTACCAAAATGGGCTGGCTCACTTTGATGGAATAACGGTCAACGAGTTTCGCCATCGAATCATTCACAACCCGAACGACATCCGTCAGCGACTTATGTGGAATATGACCTCAATACAGAATAGCGAATTCGGCAGTAATCGACATTTTCGACAGTGCAACGACTGTCAGTTCAAAGACGGTCTCTTCAATACCATTGCCAGCCAACGTGGCGTGCACGGAACCGCAAGCTTTCCCATCATTTCGATTGAAAACCATATCATCCCATCCCCCCTCGATCGATATTTCCCTAGGGTCTTGGACACATTACAACAAGAGAGGCCACTTACACATTTCAATTCAAACCACCGAAAACTATGGACTCTATGGATGGCTCGATGTCCTCGATGTGAGAAATGGCATGAATTGAGAGCGTTTAGGATCGGCGGATTCTTTGCGCCTCTTCATGCATGGACACCTCGCATGGACAATGTCACCTGGGACAGAGTAACTCTGACGCCACAGGTACTTGAGAAAGCTTGCTGCAACGCATGCTTCGTAGCAGAAAATGGCCGGCTTGCACTAGCCGAGTGTCTTTGCCGCTGGTTCCTGTTTCTTATAGAGCAACAGCTCGACGAAATGCAATCTCAGCTTCTCAGTGAAGCGGACAAATTCGTGAGATTTTCCGAAGTACCACTTTCTACGAGCAAGGCCACGGAATGGAACTAGCAAATCCAAAATCTTCGTTCCTTGCGAGACTCGCGCCAGTCCCCATGGGATTTGTCATCCGGTTTTCAATCCCTCTACAGAAACTGGCTCAAAATCTGTGCATCCCCTGTTGACCCCAACATATGGTCTCACATGCAATTTGTAGAGCAAGGGTTACAGCAGCAGGAGGAGTATATGAAGTGGTTGAGGGGCTGCAAAGAGGAGATTGAGCGCAATCCTGACTATTTGGTGGAGTGGGCTCTCCAAAGGGGCTTGCCAGGGAATATTCAATAAAAGATTAGTTTTTATTGAGCAATACATTGCTCTTCTCATGCTTCTTTTCCCATCAATAGATAGCCCTTATAGCGGTCAGACAATAGCGTTAATATGAACTTCTGACATTAAATCAAGATGCCAAAAATATTTAGTCTAGGATCTACTAAATCTGTTCTAAATTATGCTAAGCTAACCTGAGACTTTTTTATCTCTTAGGACAGAGGTCCTTATGTTTAGTCGTACGCGTGTATCCGACAATGAAAGGCGGCTCCCGGGCCAACACATTCAAGAGGCCGTTTGCGAAGACGAGTTCAACACACACACAATGGGGCGCTGGCGCAACGGTAGCGCGTCAGATTCCAGCTATTAAATTAAGCACGGAGATTCCTGAAGGTTATCGGTTCAAATCCGGTGTGCCTCATTCTTTTTTCTCGTATTCTCTTTTTTTAGTGTTGAAGTTGTGTGGATCTTCCTGTTGAGGTATGGTGTCGTTAGTATGTGGAGATCTGTCACCTTGGGGCGTGGCACTTTGATGTACCCGCTGATAATTATACCGAGAAGCTTCTATTAGAATGGATGAACAACGTCAATTTTGTCTCATCATTCGCCGTGGGTAGTCGAGCCAGATATGCCACTCTGGTGCAAGATAGTCCACGATGAGACTGAGTAAGTACATCCCTGTATCTCCAACCTGCCAGAGACTTCTTCCGTGGTGCAATAACAGGGCATAGTAACCCAGAATGATCAGAGCTTCGGGTCGTTTTGTAGCTAACATGCTTGTTAGCTCCGGGGACGCTAGCATCGTCCATTGGAAAATCATGCGATATCGACTGCTATCGTCCTCTTCAAACATTGCATCGAAACCGAGCTGGAGGTACTGTATTGCCTCGTGGCAGACTCCTTTTTCCTCGCTTAATAAAGCCGTTGAGTCGTGGATGAGTTGGATTACGGCTTTGCAGTGGTTTCCAGTAGGGTCTTTGGATGATTGTTGACTACTCCATGACAGAACTGGTTCGAGCTTCGTGCTGAGGAGTAAAGGCCATGCGGAGAGTGTTAAGCGATATAACCCCCAATTCATCTCGACGCAAAGAACATAATGGGAAAGAAACCCATCAAGACCATCGGAGCTTCGGGTAGCCAAAGTATCGGCGAGGAGGTGATGACCCAGCGTGACCGAGAACAACAGAATAGCGAGACAATTCGATGAGTCGACCTCCCGCTTCGTCGAGTTGAACAAACAAACCGCTCGTGTCTGCAACTCAACAGCTTGGTGCAGATATTTCGCCGAGCGCTCAGGATAGATAGCAGCAAGATGGCGCGCTGAAAAGGCCAACACTTGATGCATCAGATACGGCGCCTTGATGTTCTCTTTGATGCAGATGTTGAACGTTTCTTGAAATCTTTCAACTTTGTCGCCGAGACTGAAGAGATCTTTGTTGGTTATCAAGTGAACAAAGAGTTCCATATGTTCCATATTGACAACACTATCAAAAGATACCTCATGACTGTCGGAGAGGGTTGTTGCGCTGGTTGATTTGAGATTGTTGTCAGGGCTCAGGAGCGATCCTTCGCGAGATGATACGTCTGAGTTTGTGTCTTGGGGTGGTGGTTGGGGATCAGAGGCGAAACTGCAGTCTCGGTTTGACATTGTGCAGAGGAGACATGTTGGACGGCCTTCATCGCACTGAACACGCGTGTTAGTCATGGGAACATGAGAGTCAATGCGTGTGATTAAGCTTAAGCGCTCATGCATCTTGAGTAATGGGGAGTCGTACCTTTACATGACGTCGTTTGCTGATCAGACGGCATTAGTTTAGGTTTCGTGTTCTTGAAGGTTCCGTTGCCGGTTTTACTTACCATTGCAGACATCCCGTCTTGGACTTTTTATGACTGCGACGAAGCATGCTGAAGAAATAACATAAGATTGGACCGGTAATCTGCTCGAAAGATTAATACTAATATGTGGTATTCCCCAGGTGTTGGAATCGGATGTGACATCAATGAATTGAGGTACCGTAGGAATTCATCATCAAGGACTCTCGCAAGCCGTAAGCGACACTGAACCCCGGTAAACTAAGAGCCTAAATAGTACAGACTAGTCTTGACTTGGTAAGATGCGGTCATCGACCCCTGTAGATTGCTTAGCTAACACGCGTGTTCGGGCTTTAACCTCCCGATCTTATCTCCAGCCTTCAGGGTATTTCAGAGGTTTATGGCTATTTGGAACGCAAGAGACAGTATGCGCGCAACACGCGTGTCAGCGGGAGACTTGCAAATAGATTCAGGGGTTAGTGTTTCGATTGAAATGAATGAAGAATTCGTATATATTGATGCCATTGTGATGCTGGAGGCCATTGTACATTTGGATCTTGACTTCTCGTCCGACTGAAAGCCATTATAAAAGTCGCTTTCTTAAAGCCTATGCGTTTTCTTCATTACTGCTTTGATCCCCCTCTTCCCTGATAATAAGACTGTTCTTAAACCTTTCGTTGAATGTTTCTCTCCTCCAAAATGCCCGAGTTGAAGAAGTATTTGGGCGAAGTCTACCTATGGCAATACGTCCCAAGTCTTGTCGGATCAATCATCTTCACGCTTTTCTTCACCCTAGCAACAGCAGCCGTTGGATGGAAAGTGCACAAGTCAAAAACACGTTTTTGTCTCCCCTTCTTTGTCGGTGGTATCTGTAAGTCTCCCTGTCACCAAAAACCTCTATCTCTCTGACCTATTTACAGGCGAAGTACTCGGCTACTTATTCCGAGCTCTATGCTGGAATGCCACCGACTCCCTCCCTCTCAACATCATGCAAGCCCTCTTTCTCCTCCTCCCGCCCGTCTTCTTCGCCGCAACTTTATACATGGTGTATTCTCGGCTGGTCAGAGCCATAGGTGGGGAAAGTTGTTCTTTCATCTCCGTTCGCTGGACGACTCGTCTTTTTGTCCTTGGAGATTTTCTCACGTTCAATATCCAAGGCAATGGCGGTGGATTACTCGCGAATGCCGATCTTGTCCATATTGGAAACATCATCGTTATTACGGGCCTTATCGCGCAGATCCTCCTCTTCCTCGCTTTTGTAGCCTGCTGCGTTGTCTTTCATCGACGATTTGGGGTCCATTTGAGGCATACTAGCATCCCGGTTGCGATCCGTTGGGAGGCATATCTAAACATGCTTTACTTCACATCAGCTCTTATTCTTGTTCGAAACGTCTTTCGAGTTGTCGAGTTCGCTATGGACAAGGAGGGGTATTTACAGCAGAAGGAATGGCCGACCTTTGTGTTTGACTCGGTTTTGATGCTCTTGGTTATGGTTGCGTTTTACATGAGATATCCTGACAATCTTCAGCCGAATGCGAGAGACTCGGCGATTGAGCTTGTGCCTAAGGATGAGCCTCGGTCTGGAGAAGCTGGTGCTTCGAATCAGAGGGAGCACAGGTAGAGACCAGGTTCATGTCGTGTAAACAAGCACCTGGCCACAGGTCTCAACTGCAGATATCGCATCTAGCTCACAATTTAGACATTCTTTATTTCTTTTTGGCACATCATCGTTATTTAACTCCGCTATTAATGGGCGTCTTTTTGCTGGTTTAGCCCTCAATTCTGCCTCATGCCACGCATCTTGGTCCTCCTGAAGTCTTATTGACATCCCGAAGGAATTTCGAGGAGCAAACAGAATCACACACAGGAGAATTTTCAGATTTAAAAAATTGAGATTAATATTTCAGGATCGAACATCGCAGTCAATTTGCTTGGGCATATAACTAGAGCGCTCGTTCGTACTGGCTAAACAGTCACCCAATAGACGCACTCCGATTCAGCCATTTACCAGGATACCATGCGTAAGGCTGGCTCCAAGTCTCAACTCGAAGCAGCTGAAATGTCATCCCCGCATCAGCACTTGGCACTTTTAACTCTATCGAATGGACCATGGACCCTCTCTCTATTATCAGCGGCTGCGCTGGCCTCATTACAGCTATCGGCAGCTTGAGCGTATCGATTAATACTTTTGTGCGCAGCCCGCAGCGATTTGGACAGGGTATCGCGCGAGCTCCATTCTCTCCAGACAGTCCTTGAACTCATCGAAGAAGACGCAAAGGATGACATAAAGCCATTCCCACGAACAATCCAGCATCATGTGTCAGGCATTATTTCGAACTGCGGCTCCGTGGTTCTCGAGGTTGAAAAATGTATAAGAAAGTACGGAGATGGACGTATCAAGAGTAGAACCGCTTGGGCTATTAATGGACAAGGCGACATGGAGAAGCTTAGGTCCAGCTTGGGAGCTCACAAATCCGCCTTAGGATTGGCTCTCGATATGATATCTCTAGCTCTGACGAAAGATATCAAAACTGATACGACAGAAATTCGCAACGATACATCTGCGATTAAAGGCGACACAGCTTTGATTTTACAGGAGATTGCGAAGCTTCAAGCACGATTACCCGATACTGCTGCTGCTCCGAATGATTATATTCTTCAGAAGTTCCTTGAGGATATGGCGACATATACCGAGACGAGTCTCGATGCAGATGTTTCCTATAGTGATGGTATGAGCTCTAGAGCTTTGTCTATGGTCGATGAGCACGATGACAACTCGCCCGAATCTCCACCACACGATCTACCAATCTTAGGACCTCGGCATCCCAGTGCCTTGGTAGCTAGCCAGTCGCCAAATCAAGGAGATACCTTCACAGATGATATTTCTCACCTTGACGCTTCAGAAGATAACAATCAGGCATATGTTTCCCGGCCGCGAGCAACAAAGGAAGACACCCCCCATCACCCCAGAGGGCACAACCCCGTGCTTCCGTTCACTACGGCCTCCTCCGCCAACGGCACCCTTGGCCATGATCGGCAGACATCTCCTGCGAGCTCCTCAGTCGCATCGCGTCTCATAAATAAAGGAATGCCACGACGAGCCTCACCGCCGCCTGTGCGAGTCGATGAAGGCAATGGCAATGGGGAATCCGCGCCCTCTGTATTTAAGAAGAAGGAGGAGAACTCAACCAATTCATCACGAACTCCCACAGTGCCAGAAGTGAACTACAGCGAGAGAAGGAGTGACCAAGAAAAGCCACTGCCGTCAATACGTGTTCCCGAGCAAGTAGAACCCTTCATCTTGACTTCTAGTCGACTCTATCAACAACAGCAGATGCCACACAGGACATCTATGCCCCCACCAACTCCGAGGAAAGAAGACGACATTATAATCTCGCCATCTACGACTCAAGAGGTTTCCAGTAAGGAAGGATACCATATCCAAAGGTTAAAGGGCAATGTAGTCATTGATCTTCCAGTACCTGCCAGGATTCTTGATCTTGTTCCTCACTCTTCCCCTCCAGGTCGGGACGAATCCACACATTCAAGATTTAGCTTGATGACTTGCTCGCCAAGGGAGATTATGACTAAGAATTTTCCTTTCAGGGCGGCTCTGTTTGCTCAGCCGCGGCAAACCCAGTTTATCCTAGTCATGCAACTGAACCCTAACGACAAGGACTTCACATCACGATGGGATTTGATCCACGACTCTATCATATATGTCCAGCAAAAACTTGAAATATCTGAAACCCCGCCGGACTTTTGGAAGCGAGTTATTGTTCACTTGCACATAGCTCATGGAACAAAATGGGGAACTTGCACAGATGATCATCCCTTAAATGTGTTAGAATCCATTGGAGTAAAGCAGACGATGAACGCCAAGGTCTTAAGTATAGACCCTAAGTATCCTGACGAGCCGGCAGAAAACTCATCGACGATAAGAGGGCGCAGGGTTCATGCCATCATTTCAGAGGTGTGGTCTTTTCCCCATCGAGAGAACTTGAAAGGCTTGTGCTCACTCATCATAGTACACCGTCCAGCTGCGCCAGGTCGGCTTTCCACCCGAAATAGTACCCGCCAAAGTTCCAATTCAAGTTTTGATCACATCAGCTCGTAATAGAGAGAGCTCATTGAGAATTCACTGGTCTGACAAATACATTCCATGGACATGCGCCATCAACAAAGCCGTTCAAGCTCAACATATCATAGATATGAGCGAAATTTCCGCCGCTTTTTTGTCACAGACTGACTTCCTGTGGGAAGTTTTGAAAAGACACAGGCTTGTGCCTTTGGTCAAGCATAAACCGCTTCCGGCTTGGGACTTGGAAATTTTCAGATTTGACAGCCTAGTTGCGGACATTCAGTCAGAATTAAGGAAAAGCAACATATCAAAGGAAAGGAGGTCTAGAGAAGGATGGACGAAGTGGTTGAAGTTACGGAGTACCTAGTGGCTGAAAAGGAAGAAGTTAGGCTATTAAAATAAATAAGCCAATTATGATGTTCTTTTATTTTTATTCTCATTAAAGTACCTTGAAAGACTGAGTTCTGTGTCACGATCATAAGTTCTTGGCTGGTGTGAAATGCTGCAAAGGTAAGACCGAGTTGCACCTTGGCGAGGTTTTGGCTATTCTTATCAGGAAACTTGTCCTTTCCGTCAATGAGCCACTGCAAGAAATCATCCGGCTTCTCATAAGGCGGATCATTCATCGCGTCGGTTCTAGCTTTTACCACAGGCTAGAGAAAGTCTTCGGCTTCTGCAATCCGCTGATACGGCTTCTTTACCTCGGCAAGGCTTTGGGCGCGTAAAGGTTGTAGCCAAGGCCACATGTTTTGCACTGCACGCTGGGCGCCCATGACTTCCATGGTGTAGTTGATGGCTGCGTCGAGGTATTGCTCGGAGCGGCAGAGCTCAGGGCCGATGAATATGCGGCCTGATACCATGCCAACGATACGAAGGAGGGCGTGGTGGACGTTGACCTCTGTCGAGTTATCGCATGGTGGCACGGCAAGGTTCAATGAATCCCTTACTTCACTTGCGATGGTCAAACTAAGTCGAGCTGGGCCTTGTCAGAGCGGCTCTACAGCTTTCGCAAGTTCCATCTTTGGGATCATGCGCCTTTCAGCTTCCTGGTTTGAACTTACATAAAGATGGAGTCAATTAACCTTTGATGGTGTGTGAATGATGGGCACTGATGTCTCAATCTTGGTGTATTTGGTCTCCATTGACTATCGACATGGTTAGACGAATATCTGAAATCTGCCACCCAAGGCCACGAACCTCATCAACGGCAGCCTACTACTATAATATCTTCAGATCCACTCAATCCTTCCTTGGACAGAATGTTGAGTCTTGCCTTCTAGACTTTTGAGAACGCCTTCAGCTGAGGTAGCAACCTGGATGATGTTACGGTCCTCTGCCCCAATGAACCCCTTTTCTGAAACCTTGGATATCCAATCCAACAATCCGTCATAAAATCCATCGACGTTAAGAACACAAATACTACAGTTGTGGATGCCGAGCTGGTGCCATGTTGCAATCTCAAGCAGCTCTTCCATAGTGCCGTACCCGCCGCTCAAAGCAACAAAGCCACTTCCTGGCCCTCCGTTGAGCACGGCCTCGATCATAAGCCTCTTTCGGGTATGCATATCCCTCACAACAGTACGATCTCCGAACTTCGATATATGTCTCTGGCCGGTCTCCGTTTCTTCGAATTTCGCGAGCGCAGCGGGGACTATTCCGTGGACTGCGGACGGACCGGATAACTCAACCAGAGTGCTGGCAACGGCTCCCATCACACCCGTAGTGCCACCACCGTAGACAAGAGTAATGTTGTTTCGATGGAGTTCCAGAGAAAGCTCCTTTGCTGCTTGCACATGGATGAGGTCATTGCCAACAGATGACCCGCCGCTGGCTATTGTCAGTCTGCTCCAAAAGTAGCGAATTTAACTAGGTGAGGATGTCTTACAACAAGCAAATAACCCGAGGTTTGGAGACCTTGCCTGGAATAGGAGTGACTGAATGAGTCCCATGGAAGAACTGATTAGCCATTGAAAGTGCGGGTCCTTCAACCTCAGCAGCCCAAGATTGTTTGTCTGTGACATTGAGACTAATAGTTGCAACCTTGTTTTGATGTAGAAACGGGGTCAAGGTATGGCGTAGCCATTCCAGCTGGTTGAAGCCGTACTGAAGTGTACTGGCGCGCATCATGGTGACTCCCTGGTGGTAGAGGACTTCCCTCCTTATGTCACTTGTGCCGTCGTAGTCAAGATACGGGTAGAACTCAGGATAGCCAATTGCTTTCCACACACCTCGATTGAAATCTGGCTCTCCCTGGAGCAGTGTATCCTCCAGGGCTTTGAGTTCCCTCAGCTCTGCTAAAAGGCCCTGCTTCACCATTGAGTCGCCTCTGTTCTCAATGAGCTGTTGATAGCTTGCAGGGTGTGGCACTAACATAATTCCGAGGATTATGTAATGGTGCTTCAAGGCCTGCTGCAGTAGGGGGATAGTGAGTGATGTTGAGCCACCGACAAGAACTGGAATCTTGTTGCGAGCTATAATATCTTCCATTTTGTAGACAGCCTGTGATACAAAATCATCTGGCTCTTCATCAGCTTCAAGGTAGTCGATAAGATGATGTGGAATATCTTGAATTTCGTCATGTTCTGGCTTGGCAGTAACGATACTGCCTGGCTTATAGCACTGCAGGCTATCAACCGAGATGACTTCACCAAGTAATGCTTTGGAGATAGCGACTCCTAGCTTCGTTTTACCGGAGGCGGTGGGGCCAAAGATGGCAACAGCAGGCTTGTGAGTGCGTGTCATGTTGTCCTTTGTAAGCGTTGGTAGTCTTTTTTGATAGACTTAGCTGTCTGAAAGATTGGCTAGAATGGGAAGATGAGAGAATGTGTGTCAGAACTCCAGTTCGTCAGTGAGTCTTCCAACCTTTATAGTTGTCTCGACATTTTAGTTGTCTCATGCCTCATGCGGCAAAGGAGAAACAGAGACAACTTTCGAACAAGTCTCCAAAGGACATAACCTGCGTAGAACAGGAGTATCAGACATCATGCACACAGCTCCGTAAACTCTCCCGTGTCTAATCAATCTGGGTTATTTGACAATTGCTTGTATTTTGGGACAGCTCGGGTACATCAGCAGGTTTAAAGTTCATCTTATTATGTTGAAATATTGGTTCTGAAGAAGCTTCAGAGAAGATACAGGCTCTGCGACGCTTTGACTGACGATCTAGTCATAGCTCAAGGCGCCGACAATTACATCAGCCGAGGTATAACACAAAGAGTCCCACGCTGGGGCCCTCTTGTACAAGGTTCGAGAGTCAAAACTAAGTTTTCTAACGCTCCGCCCCGTCCCGTCCCACAAGGTATCTCGGGAGCCGGCAGACGATTAAACTTTCTCAAAGGCGTGCAAGCATAATCTTTGAGTTTCGAAAAAAGGTTTGTCATGCGGCCGCCTTGCTATTGTGTACTTATTTGCTGCAAAACAGCGGGATAAGTTTGAGTGTCGAGTTGCACCTGATGCAATGGAAGTGCCGACATATTCTAGAGCAGGGAATGTATACAGATACATGGGTGAGGAGATTTCCAACATGTGAAGCTCCAGAAACCTGAGGCCTATGTACATTCAGCAGCCGAAGTTCCTTCAATGGCTATTCAGCGTTGTAGGATCACGCTTGCAATGGTCAGAAACATGCCGGAATCATTCTCTATAAAACGTAGTGTTGTGTTCTATCGAGTTTGACTTATCCTAGAGGCGTAACTTCCAGTAGACATCAACAAGTAGCGATCAGTACTGACGGATTACTTCATACCATGGCCCCTCTTACATTCTTGTTTCCAGTCGCTCTAGCAGTTCTTGCTTATGTTCTTTACCCTTCCGCATATGATCCAAACAGCACTACTCCCTGTCTCATCCTGCCTACGGATGCCTCATGGCCATCAATGGCTGACTGGGACAATCTCAATGCCACAGTTGGTGGTCGTCTTATCGTCACGACTCCCCTTGCTGCTGTTTGCCACGACCCTAACTTCGACGCCGCCAAATGTAATGCCATCAAGAAGAATTGGCTATATCCCTTGACCCAGTAAGTACAGGGTCTTACTCTACAGCTATTGTGCGCAGCAATAGTAGCCATGTACTAATACGGAACTTTCGTATCGCAGTCAAGAATCGGCACATTCGATCATGGCGCCCTTTTATCAAAACCGGTCGTGCGACCCGTTCACTCCCAGATCGAAGCCTTGTGAGTTGGGAAACTTCGTCAGTTACTCAATCAACGCATCGTCAGCAGAGGATGTCTCTGCAGGTATCAAGTTTGCCAGGATGAAGAACATTCGGCTGGTAGTGAAGAACACTGGACACGAGTAAGCGGGATCTTCATCTCAGCATAGCACAATTGGAATTAGCTAACATGTATCTTAGCTTTTTGGGTAGATCCACAGGAACCGGCGGCCTAGGTATCTGGACACACAACCTCCGGACAAGTCGGGTCATTCCAATTTACCGCAGCTCCTCATACAACGGAACCGCCATCATGCTAGGAGCTGGCGTACGGGGGTTCGAAGCACTCGATATAGCCCATAAGAGCGGCCTACAGGTCGTTACAGGGTTCTGCCCAACGGTTGGTGTTGCAGGCGGGTTCATGCAAGGTGGGGGTTCTGGACCACTGTCTTCGGTCCACGGCATGGCTGCCGATCAAGCATTAGAATACGAGGTTGTTACCGCCGCCGGAGAGACTATTGTCGCGAGCCCGACGAATAACGCCGACCTCTACTGGGCATTGAGCGGTGGTGGCGGAGGAACGTATGCAGTGGTAATATCCGTCACGGTACGTGCGTTCAGAGATGGTGTGATAGGCGGGGCCTCTTTATCTTTCTCGCGAAATAATGTTGGAATAGAGACTGTGTACGACATGTTTGGACATCTGCTCGACCTGACCCCATCTTTCATTGACGCTGGCATTCAGTTTGGGTGGCTAGTGACCCGTCAAGCGTTTGTACTGGGACCACTGACCGCTCCAGGCTTCACGGAGGAGCACATACGCCTTTCATTGAAGCCCTTTATAGCCAAATTGGATCAAGAGAGGATCGACTACCAGCTGAAGACTACCTCCCTACCTAGTTACAAGTCTCATTTTGAACATCACCTGGGCCCCCTTCCAGCCGGCCGCTACTTGGCAGACTCCATGGTCGGGTCGCGACTCATCCCTCGCCATTCTCTGAATGACAGTCGGACGGCCCTGGTTCAGGCAACACGCATGATTACGGAGAACAGTTCCGCCTTTGTTGTTTTCATCGCAGCCAACAATACGATGAGTGGAACAAAACAGCCAATTGCCGACAACTCTGTTCTACCCCAGTGGCGCAAGGCGGCCGTGCATGCGATGGCAACCATGGAATGGGACTTTTGTCTCCCTCGAGATGACATGATGGCGAGACAAGCGGAGTTGCAGAAGTTTGTTGTCCCGCAGCTGAGACGGGCGCTGCCACCGGATGCAGGCACGTATCTAAACGAAGCAGAAGTTGGGAATGAAAACTGGAAAGAGGACTATTTCGGGGAAAATTACGAGAGACTGAGACAGATCAAGCGGGCTTATGACCCAACCGACTTGTTTTATGTTGAGTATGGCGTGGGAAGTGACGCTTGGTATAGAGCCCCTGATGGACGACTTTGTAGAACTTAGGAGTACACCCTTCGAGGCTTGGCCTTCAAGGTACCAAAAGGTTTCCGTGGTTGGGCAAGCCCATAGTAAGAACTCTTTAGTCTTTCAAGTACCAGTTATCGGATACTCGAGACCTTAGTGACCAATTTCGCCATCGGTGCCGATTGTGGGTTATCCTGGCGACCATGTAGCTAAAAGCCTTCCACTTCTCATCATGGCCATGTATCCGAACTGTTATTCTGTGCTGATTTACCGAGCTTGATAATAAATATGGTTATTATGCATATATCTCCGTGTCTGAGAGCTCTTGTACCCAGTCTGCTATAAGCGCTTGTTCCAATACAAGGCGACTTGATCACCGGAGAGGCTCTGGCCAACTTTGTCGCCTTCGGCTTATCTTTCAAGTGAGTACATATGCATGGATCGGCAATCAGGGGTACATCACGGATGTTCGCCGAGAAATACAGGGTCCGGAATGAGCCGAAGGTTCCGCGCATTCGGAAACACACGAAACAGGCAGACCGACGCTGACTCATGGCAAGCATGAGACTAAGTTTATAACCATAAAGACGTTGCCGATCATGTATACAAGGAAGCTCGGAGTTCTCGTTAAGTCCGCAAGTCGTTGCGGGACTCAATTATCAGATCATCATTACCCTGCCACACAGACGAGGTATCAGCTCAACCGTGGCTGAAAAGCCCCCGTTCTTTGGGCCACAGCATCTACCAGCAAACTGCATATCAAACCCCAGACACATGCCCGATTTTGGTAAAAGTTGCGACGTACATGTACTGGCATTTAGACTTTTAAAGTTTATCATGACATTTCAGAAGCGCCGTGCCGAGTACGAGGTTACCTACAGGCTGTTGTGTACTGATCAGAGACTTTATCGACCATTCGTGGCCTGCTAGCAAACCTGATTAGGACAATATAGCCTTGGGAACTGGGCACGATGCATGTTGAAAATGTATCTATTATGCAGTATCAGAAGGTCCTACCTGGTCTTGTCTTCGCATCCGTCCTTCATACCGACCAGGAATTGACTTGATGTTAAATTAAGTATCTCTAGGCTTTATTGACGCATGGATTTGACCAGATATAAGCTTTGCATTTTCAACGAGGCACCCGCATGACTGACTACGTGTGCACATCTCGGCGTGAATATTTGACTGCTATAGATAACGGAGCGAGTTTACTGAAGCAGGAAGCAACTGCTATGCCCTTGAATCCGAGGGTACAAAGTGAAGCGAAAAGAAGCGCTTCAGGGTCATTAGCTCGCCTCCAGATTCCCCCTGAACTTTCTTCGCAACTCCCTTGAGCATGCGAGCCATGGCCAGATCGTTCGGCTCGCCGTAATACAAGCCCCCAGAATACTGACAGAATCCGAAAGTATATTTGACTCCCTCTAGAGCCTGCTGACCATGGGTATCAAATGACTCCCAATCGTCATCCGGTATGAATCGGCATCTCCTACCAGTTGCTTTGACCATTTCAATTAGCTAGAACACGAGGTTTGATCTGACTCCGCTCACCTGTTTCAAATGCCTCTGCCATCCGGGACGCAGGGGCCGATTCGCTGATGCCTTGGATAAGTTGCCAGTGGTACTTCTCTGGCTCCTGGAACACGCCATTGACAATATCACCGAAATCATGCTCGATAGAAATGAAGGGCATCTCTTCGTTTCCTCCCCAGCGAGGGAATCTCAAAGTGACATAGCCTTCTTCGTCAGTTAGGAACGGGAAGCCGCCAAATAGGCCGGGAGCCTCCTGAACTAGATGGTTTTCCATGTACCAGCCGGGGCTGACCACAACGACAGACTTGAAGTTCTTTCCTTTCGCGTACTCGGCAATGGCGTGCTTTTCTTTGTACTCGTCAGTCAACCATTCTTGAGCTAAGGACTGCTTCGGGCGGTGAATACCATCAAATGAGGGATTTGGCACGGCTCCTTTGGTAATCATGGTGGCAGACACCATTCCGCTGAAGACAAAATGCTGGACACCAACCTTGACTGCGGCATCTACAACAGCCATCCCAAGATCGGTCTCGGATGGGCCATTAGGCTTGCCAATAGACTAGCCAGTAAAGTTAGCATAAGTATTTTGCGATTTGCCTTTACAGGAAGATTACAGGGTCATCTGAATTGAGATTGACAAATACTCCCCAGCTTCCTTCCAGTGCCTGGGCTATCTGCTCTGGTATGAGGACATCGGCTTGCACCATCTCAACTCCCTGGGCAGAAAGACCTTTAGCCTTGTCAGAGTTCGGATTTCGGGTGATACCACGGATCGTGAAACGGTTGACTTTGTTCTTGAGTAGAGATCTCGCAACGCTGCCTCCCTGGGAGCCGGTGATGCCGAAGATGGTGAGCACTTTGCAGGGCTCCATGACGATGATGTACTAGTAATTTGCTTTCGTAAGAGGTACTGTTAGATAATAGGCGGGCAAATCAGAAAATGGAAGGGCTGGTCGCGGTTATCTATATCTCTGGACGCATGGTTACCTAAATAAAGGCGGAATGGAAAGGTCAAAGCACAGGAAAAGCTTCTAAACAATACACTACCTTGTTAAAGTACCAATATCCCTGTCTGTGACTTTACTAATCCAACGTGCCGTTAAGGTTTACCTAGCCGCCGAGGAACGCATCTAACTACTGTAACACTCAAACTTTAAAGGCAACCGAAGCAAGAGCTCGGCAATGGTGAACTAGTCTTGACCGATGCAGGCTTTATCTTCGTCTCCTCGCATGTTTCCTCTCGCAAACTTCGGCAGTAAGATATTGGTCCACCAACGTTCATCTGATATGATGACGTGTCCACTGGGTACTTTGCGTTCATGGCACTGGGTTGGAATCTTGTTATAAGTGTCGAAGTGTTTAAGTGTACACTGTTCTAAGTGCCAATGATTTCCAATAAATCAATATCTATCTCCGTCTAACAAACTTTTAAATTCAGGAAAAGAATAATGTCCACCTCATATACCCCTATCAACATCGCGTATGATGTCATCACATTTACGGTTGGTGTCATACTACATCTCTTTGTTTTCTGTCGAGGAGAATGGAATATACATGCCTTGAGCATTTTGCAATATTTTGCTGTTTTCGAGGGCATCTTGACATGCACCCTGAGACTTTTCTTACGCAGCGAAAAGTTCACTACATGGACTGTTGTTTCTATTGCATTAACAGCTACATTATCAACCCTTGTCGGATTGTTCACCAGCATGCTCGTTTATCGTGGCTTTCTCCATCCGCTGAGAGGCTATCCCGGGCCTTTTTACGCCAGGCTTTCCAACTTTTATATCACATTTCGAGCTTTCAAGAATCGTCGGCTCTTTGAAGAACTCCAAGTGTTGCATAGGAAGTATGGAGACATTGTGCGGATCGGTAATCAATGAATATATTCCTTCCAAGCGAGGGTGTAGAAAGAACATTGCACTGACGTAGCAAAGGCCCCGACGAACTGTCTATAGTGGATCCAAATGCTCTGCAAGCTCTCCACTCCACTAATTCACCCTGTACTAAGGGACCATGGTATAGCATTGAACACCCGGTCGCCTCTCTACAGATGACTAGAGACAAAGGAGAGCACACCCGTCGACGCAAGGTTTGGGATATGGCTTTTAGTTCCAAATGTCAGTGTCTTTCTTATAGTTTCATTTAAGGCCGGCTAACATCCCAAAGGCCTACGACGATACGAAAGCCGTGTGGCTGAATACACCACACAGCTCTTGCAACAGATAGAAGCATCGCAGGATGGACCATTGGATATATCAATGTGGTTTGACTTTTACAGCTTTGACGTGATGGGCGACTTGGCCTTTGGGAAAAGTTTTGATATGCTGAGTAATGGTACAAAGCATCCCTTCATGGAGCTGACTCACTCCCATATGCTTATGGCTGGTTCTCTGAGCCGTTTGGCCTGGATCTTCCCACTGCTCAAACGCATCCCAATCTTCAATCAAAGGATATGTGAGCTCGAACAACATATCAAGCGACTGGTCAATGGGAGGATCAAAGTATGCAAGAATAATCTAGCTATATCTTGGAACGTGCTAATAACTGGTTTAGAACGAACCGGATGTTCCAGATATCTTTTCTTGGATCCTCTCTGACTATCGCGGACTTAGCAAACCGACTATTCAAGAAACAGTCAACTTATACGGGGATGCTCAGCTAATCGCTGTGGCAGGAAGGTTTGCTTTCTGTGAGTGAAATATAATCAGAGCTAATCATTCGATAGTGACACCACTGCGGCATCGCTCACTTGTCTTTTCTTCGAACTGGCGATCAATTCCCAGGCTCGTCACAGTCTGCAAGAGGAGATAGATGGATATCACCTGGAACACAATACTCCGGACCACCAAAGCTTGTCAAAGCTCAGTTATCTACAAGCTTGCATCAACGAGTCCATGCGGCTGTACCCTCTCCTCCCGTCGGGCTTGCAACGAATAACACCGCCCGAGGGACTGCAAGTCGGGAACATATGTCTTTCCGGAGACACGATTGTATCGATCCCTTCTTATGCGTTTAACAGAGGTAAATGAGTCGCGCAACGACGTTTCGTAGTTCAGCACTAACAACTTTGCTCCCTCAGATGAGAGGCTCTTTAAAAATGCTGACCAGTTCATTCCTGAACGCTGGACGACGATGACAGAGCTCACTAGAGACTCTTCTCTTTTCACTCCATTTTCAATAGGTAGGATCACCTCCTCCACTGCTTTGATTAGATTAACCAAGGATAACACAACCCAGGGAAATACTCATGCGTTGGAAGACAGCTCGGTTTGATGGAGATCCGGTTCGTTGCTAGCCAAATCTTAAGGGATTTTGATTTTAAATTGGCAAACTGCAATACTGCGAAGGGATTTCAAGGTGGCTTACGAGAAAGCTTTACCTTGGCTTGTCCAAGCCTCCATCTGGTGTTTACCCAAAGAGAAATCCAGAGGCCCTCGCGTGTTAGCGAGAAATAGGTGCTATTGAAACGGTCATATCTTGGATTAGAGTTTACAGTACGTCATCATCTTACGAGAAGTATACATCAACATTGACCTATTGAAAACAAGATACTTCTTCCTGGGTTGATCTTTCGGTATCTTGTCATATCTGTACTTGGTCTGAATTGCTGCTCCAGGCTCCACTAAGTTCTCTGTGGTGATATTAGCTCTCAACGGCGAGGTGTCCGTCGGAAAATCTACGGTCAAGATGATTCCTTTGCTTACGATTTCTTGAATAATATAGAAGTGACCCCGCTCCACTCACATCATCTAACTTTAGAAGAGACAAGATCTCAATTTCCAGCGTATAAATAGTGGTCACGATTTGTTTCTCAAAAGTTATCACGCTCAGCAAGCAGCATTCAAGATGACCACCAAAACCCCTCATATTCCCCACATCCATCTCCTCTGCATGGAAGAGCAATTCAGCGACGCCTTCAACGTCGCACGCAAGAGCCGCAAGCTGCCAGACTCCATCTCAATCGAGATTCACAACTGCGCTCTATCTCAACTCCCAAGCAAAGTCAAATTTGACACCGTCGTCTCACCCGCCAATTCCTACGGTCGTCTTGACGGTGCTTTTGACGACGCTATTTCTCGCCAATTCTCTCCCCGCGATGATTACCATGCTCTCACTGGCGTTGCGCAAGCTCAGCTGTACAAGACTTGGCGTGGTTTCGCACCGCCCGGATCATGTACTTTGGTAGAAATCCCAAAGGAGTATGAAGCGCGATCGCGGAATGTTTACGGGACACGTCGTGTTGCGCTTTGTCCGACGATGCGCATGCCTGCTGACGTGAGATGGGATAAAGAGGTTGTCTATGAATGTATTTGGAGTTTGCTCTGTGCGATCGATAACCATAATCGCGATGCGTCTGAATATGATCAGATCCAGAGTGTTCTTATGACTCCGTTGGCAACAGGTGTTGGAAGGGTCAGTCCAGAAAAATGGGCGTTGCAGACCGTCCTGGCTATGAAACATTTTGTGGAGGCTTCTGAGAATCCGGAGAAATGGAGTTCTTTGCAGTGGGCTGATCTAGGCAGAACTTGTGCTGAGACACAACTGACTTGGACAAAGTAGCAGGTCTGATCAAGTCACTTGAACATGGGGTATGGATGAAGCTTAGTTCATGGTGAAGAATAATTCTTACCGCGTCGCCCGACCCCGTGCTTGTGGCTGAGAGCTTATTCCGGCACAGAGAACTTAAGACAGTAATATGCAGCTTCTAGACAAAAGTGTAGCATGCAATAGATTCTACCGTCGATTTGATGATAATCACTGTCCTCAGTGAAGACTCTCTCGCATCGATCACACGAGAAGTGGCGTGCGTGGTACCGACGATCAAGGACTGCAACATAGCCACCTATAATGGGCTCCTGGCATTTATGGCACTACATGTTCCGTCGTCGAATATAGTCCTCCTCGCATATTGGCTTTAATTTAATGCCATTTTCCTCTTTCGTTAGGCGATAGCCATGTTGGAGACAAACCCCACAGTCCTAAGTCATCAGCGTTAGCCGAGATAGTTCAACCGTCGAGTCTTGTACTTACAGAGCAGGTGAAACATCCAATATGCCACAATTCGGCTTGATGGTGTGCACGGCCTCATCAGACAGCCCCCGGGTTCCAAAGTGGCTGCCAAGGCTGACTTGAATTCCGCCTTTGACATGGAAATTAGATTCAAATTCTCTACTAAGAGCATTAATAAAAATAAATCTTTCGTATAGGTCGACCTTTACTTCAACGTAACCGGACTCCTTAATCGTCGTCGCCATCAACGATACGCTGGACAATGATAATTTTCATTTGATTTTCCATGCCAGGATCCGCTCGAACACGGAACAAAATCACCTGGTCATTCCCTCGCTATCCTTTCCCTTGTATTTATTTTTCGAAAAGATACTATCCCCTCGCCTGGTGCCAAGCTCAAGGCCTGTTTTCGCATTATCTGATTCGACGGCCCGAGCCTTAAACCCTACCTTCGGCAGAACCTCAAGTCCCTAGTAAACACTGAGTTTTATGAGAGATTTTCTTGCCCAGGCTACTTACTATGGCGAGGTAAAATCGATTACTTTCATCTAACTGAACCCAGAAACAGATGCCGGTAGATACTTCCGACAAATCATGGTACGCATACTCATACGCAGTGAACGCCATTTGTCCATAGGGACCAACTGACTGCGGCTGCTTCAAGAACTCTCCAGCTCTGGCATAGAAATTTTTGAATACTAGGTTGAACTGAGTGGCATTCTGGACCGTGCATTGATACCAGCAATGCTCATCCGTGATCTCATCTGAGGGAGGGGGAGTCGTCACATTCAGTGTCTATAGATGTTGAGAGGGAAACGTCGTGACTTTTGATTAGATAATCATACTTCTTCAACCTTCATCACCAGCTTCGCCTTAAGATCGAGAACGGTGTCAATGTTGATGATACTCATTTTGTACGGTGGAGAGCGAAAATGAACTGTCTCGACTTCTGCATGGGGTAAGCTGAGAGCAGCAAGAATGCATGTAGTTACAAGCAGGATTGTAGGCTGAATTTATACCTCATCCAACTTCAAGTCTCATGTGGAATGTATATGAACTACTGAACTTTAAGTTCTTAGCTGCTATGATAGAAACGCGGGGCCAACCCAACATTGCGAGCACTTATCCTTCGATTCTTATCTTATGGAAAATATCCATGCAGTTTGTGTATTTCAAACCAGCAAACTGTCTGATTCCCTTTGGTCTGCTGGGTTTGGGTGTAGTTTATTGTATTTGCGGTTGGCTGATGTTCCATGTAGCTAGAACACACTGAAAACGAAAACAAGACTAGTGACGAACTATATTTCCACCATACCAGATCTCAGCCTCAGGCGTACACTGTCGAATGGGAGTTAGCTATCTGGCTATCTAACGTTAGCTCGCATCAAGTAGGTTTGGCGTGACGCTCAGCATTCATGTTAGACTGGGTAACAGGTCACTGGAACAATAATATGTATTCAGCATGAAATTAAGTAAACACACAACACCTCATGTACAATACAACTCTCTTTTTGGGTTGATATGCTGCTCGAAATTCACTGTCACTTGCAGTCAAGAGGATCGGAGCCAAGCGTTCAAAGCGGAGATTCAGCGAGGTCGATAATTGGCGGGCTCGCTTTTTCTTGTTCCTGATTGGCTGATTATCCAGAACTTCATAAAATTCCTAGTCTTTGACGGAGCAATACTTGTCGAAATGCGAGGCTACCTGTATCTCGGGTTGTTACACTCCTAACTCCGGAGTCCTGATGTGTACATAAAGCCGGATATAGTCACTCATTTTCAACTATTCCTCATCACCAGCTACTTCTAAGAAGCGTCATACAGGAGAATTTACCTTACATCCATTATGTCTGTACCTCGATCCTATCCTTTCAACCCCGATACGGACATCCCGTCCCTCGCCGGGAAGGTAATTTTCATCACCGGCGCAAATACTGGCCTTGGAAAAGCCACTGCCATTGAACTGGCCAAACACTCTCCTGCCCATATCTACATCACTTCACGAAATTCCGCCAAGGGTAATGCTGCGTTTGAGGAAGTCAAGAAGACAGCCAGTGAAGGCACCAAGGTCTCTCTGCTGGAGCTTGATCTCTCCAGCTTTGAAAGCATAAAGTCTGCTGCTGTCGAGTTTCTCAAACGTGAGGACAGACTTGACGTTCTCTTGCTGAACGCTGGTGTCATGGGCGTTCCACCTACCCTGACGAAGGAAGGCTATGAGATGCACATGGGAACTAACCATCTTGGACATGCTTTGCTTATCAAGCTTCTGAAGCCAGTCCTTGACAGGACTCCCGACGCTCGTGCTGTCCATCTCAGCTCAGCTGGATTCCGTCATGTCGGACCAGCAGGTATCGAGTTCGATACGCTCAAGTCCGCAAAAAGCGAAAATCCTTTACCTCTCCGATACGCCCAGAGCAAGCTCGCTTGTCTCCTCTATGCCAGAGAAGCAGCTAAGCGATACCCCAAATTCAAGAACATTGCCATCAACCCAGGCGAAGTTCAAACAGACCTTTTCACTCGCGAGGCAGGAGATGACTTGATGAAGCACCTGCAAGAGAATGTGGCCCCTAAACTCGCAATTCCTATCACTGAGGGTGTCAAGAATCATCTTTGGGCTACTACTGCTCCGGATATCCAGAATGGAGAGTTCTATGAACCTGTTGGAAAAACGGGTGGGTTAGAGGGACATGGGTTGGATGACGAGATGGCGAAGAAGCTTTGGGATTGGACTGAGGAGCAGCTTGCAGGCCAGGCTCTGTAAGTTGTGCTCTTGCTCTGCCCGAATAGAATAGCATCCTGCAGCTCAGCTATACCAGGATGATAAAATGCCAGCCGTTACTGATGTAAATGTATGCCGACTTGAGTGGTTTTCATTTTCACTTTGCGAAACTAGCATAGGTTATCGGGTTCCTCTAGTTCTCCTCGGTTTCTGCTTTTGTGACTGCCACGTCGAGTAAAGTGGAAAGTCTTCAGAGCTTATTGCAGGATGCGATTCTATATCTAATTACCAAGAACCTTATAGAAGAATGAACAGTCATGCAAATGCCCATCCGCACTTTCAGCATACTGCGGACAAACACCCCACTCCGTATATCCAAGCTTCAAGTAAAATCCCCTCGCAGGAGTATCCGAAGCCGTATCCAACAACACCATAGTCTTACCCAATTCCTCCTTTGCGAACCTCTCCGCCATCTCCATTAGCTTCCTTCCCAGCCCATGACCTCTTTCTGCCGCAGAAACCAACAGCTTCCCGACGTCGACTTTGTGAGCGTGAGTTTCCTTGGGATGAGTCACGAGCGAAATTGTTCCCACTACGGTGGTGTCGCGGGCGAGCACAAATAGGGTAGCTCTGGGGTTGGGGCCGAATAGTTGAGGTGATTGGGAAGACCAGAATTCCGCGGCTTTGGTGGTGGAGAGAGGTGCGTGGAAGCCGATTGAGGATGTAGAGGGATCATCGTTGACGCAAGATAGAAGTAGTTGAGTGAGTGAGGGATTCCATCGTTCTAGTTCCTCAGGACTAGTAATTCGATTTAGGGTGAAGCCCGTTGGGAATTCGAGAGCAGCTGCAGAGCCCATTGTGTTATTCAGTAAGTTAGGAATAGTTCAAATTTGGTATGTGAGGTATAACTGTCCTACCGCCTCACTATATATAAAGTTAGTATAAATATACGCATGAGTCATTTGTAGATAGTGACCGAGCTAAATTATGTTATAAAATCACCATCTCTTATTCCCTTTGCAGAATGCGAGGCCTCGGCTATTTGCGGAGACTCATGCCGAACCAGAGATCTCGTAACTCAAAGGCTGGTACTATTCTGGGTCTTATCGTTGATATAGTTGCTGGCATGAATCATGAATTGATAATCGTGATTTACGCCCTTCACGCGACATCGGCGTCTCAAAGTCAATTATTCCGCAGTCCCCGCTCTTTAAACCGGCCAATTGTTCACGAGCTCCCGAAGAGCCTCCAATCTAATCGGCTTCTTGAACGTGGTATTCATTCCAAACTCATCCACCATTCGCCGATTCTCAGACTCAACATCTCCCGCCGTAAGTCCAACAATGACAGCAGGCTCAAGATTGTTCTCGCTCTCATGCTGTCTTATGAGAAGTGAAGCTTGCATACCGCCCATGACAGGCATGGAAATGTCCAACAAGATCATCTTGCATTGCGAAGGGTGCGCTTTGTATAAGTCGACGACTTCTTGGCCGTTCCATGCGATGTTGTATTTTAGACCGAGTTTATCGAAGTGATGCTTCATCAATTTCATGTTGACTTTGTTGTCGTCGACTAAGAGATACTTGGCGTCTTCAACCCATGAGTGACCCGGCTCAGGAGCTTCCGAAGAAATGACTGTTTGCGCCGAAACGTCTGACACTTTATTGTCCGATTCACTCATTTTGGCTGATGAATATATCTGACTTGTGTGATCAACGCAACGCGGGGTTCTTTGCTGTACGCGTCAGCGTCTGAGCTTCATACTCATCGACAGTTTGGTGGCTTGAACGAACGTGTTGAATCAAGATTTGTAGAGGAAATCTAATGATGGTTGAGACTGAGGTGAGCTACGATGAAGGTGAGTGAGATTGAATAAGTGGCAGCCTCTTGATCTTTGTTGTTGTAGCATTGAGGGCTTGACTAAGCGATCGTGGAGCCTGAAGGATTATATCTGGGCCTCAAGCACATTGCGATCAGCAGCATCAGTGGGACCGTAAAATTGCTAGTGTTTGCCTTGGAACATTGAAATAATCCGAGCATAGGCAATGTATTGAATTTGGTCCTATGGTTATTATACTAGAGTGCAAGGTTGCAGGACATGCCCTGATTGGTTCTGGCGTATGCACTGAAGTCCTACGACTGCAGCCAGGACTATAGAGCTCAGCCACTATCACCGCCTCCTCGTAACCATTCGCTGCCACCATCTTTTAAAATGGAACATATTAAAGCCCTCCCCTCACGATGAGCTCTGAAAGAAATAAGTTCCTTTTCTTTAGATTACTATTGATCCCTCTTAGTCGTCAACATGTTTACTCTTTTCACACTTCTCCCCCCCGAGCTTCGCGATGAAATCTGGTACCTTGCCCTATCAGAACCCCGCTAACCAGGAATATGCCAATGGAAGAAAGGTTGCTGGATTCCAAAATACCTTACAGCAGAAGACCCGGACTGGTCTGACGACGACCCTAACAACATCCGCTTAGAGTTTCGCTATGACAAGTTGGCAACATCAGTTCATATACCCATCGTGGATGTCAATCAAGAAGCGCGCCGTGTTGCACTAGCTTGGGCCAGCGAGAACAACATCAAGAATCGATACATAAACGGCAAATATGAGTTCAAGCGCAGGATGAACAAGGACACAGATACTGTGTACTTCCCCGCGAATATGATCGATGACTCCGAGGTGGAGGCTATTAATCGCGGCTTTGAACCAGATATGATCGACCGAAATCACACCGTGGCAACATGGATCAAAAGCTTGGCAGTACCAGCAAGAGTCATGCGGACCGAGGACGAAACACCTTACACCTGGGAATGGCACGAGAATCTTGAAAAGATATACGTCATTGTTGGAAAACAACCCGATGGAGAGGGTCAGTGGGAGATTGATACGACGAGAGGAACAAGCGTGTTTTGGACAAGGGACACGGGCTCTTTTATTCCCCAGTTGGGGGCGGAGGAGTTTTGCAGTAGAGATCTTTTGAAGACGATCGTGGAGGATAAAATGGAGCTTGGAGCTACTCTCATGAGCATCCAAGGACCTGAGAGAGAGTCGTTTGAGATTCGTATATGCTCGGTCATAAGACGGTGAGTGGTTTTGTCTCTTGTATAATTATATACTTACGTATATTCAGATCACCAAAAGTGCCATCTCGCACGGCTAAGAATATGAAGAAGATGTTTGATGGGTGTTTAAGCACAATGAATCCAGGCAAGAAGGGTTGTTGATAAAGTTACAGAGAAACAGTCCAGACAAAAGATGATTTATGGAGGCATAGATGCTTCAGCTCTACAATGATGATTGATTTGAATTCTTTAAAGAATGTTGACAGAGACTATTGGCGTGACAAGAACTCCCATGTTAAGACCACCGATCCCAGAAGGCGAATACTATGGAATGTAGATAACCACTCATCCAGTAATAGGCTGCATCAGAATGTTAAAAAGCTATAGTATTGTTGGTTAGTCAATGCACTGAAAAACGGTTAGAGAAGGAAATGATCTTACCCATTCTTCGAGGTCTGCGTCATTGTCACGAAGTTCCGCATACTTCTCGTGCAGGCGCTCTAACTCCATATCAGTACATGAAATGTTCTCCAATAAGGCAATACGTACCAGCACTGCGGAAAAGAACACGGTCAATTGCAGTGTCACCCGAGAGTGAATCGAGGAACTTGTCAGCATGCGGATCATTACCAACTTGGCTGATGAGGAACATGGTTGCTAGTCAGACCGATTAGCATGTGTCTCAGCATAGATCAAAAGCCTGAACTTACACTCCTGGGGATAATTATCCTGTTCCAGCCGTCGTCCACACTCCTCAATGGTCTTCTTAAAAGTATCAACAGGCTCAGGGCTAGGCTCGCCATCCGTGATGGTGAGAACAAGGAATGGTCTGTCGAGCTTGCCATCCTGTTCAAGCTTCTTAAAGACCAGCGGCTCCAAAACCTTCTTCTTCAGGTTCGTGCCGATGTTGGTACCACCGCCTGGTTGGAACTGAATACGAGCATCGATCTGATCAGCAGTGAGGTCATTGCCCTGATCATCACTGTTGATGAATCGCAGATGAGCACCGGAGTTATCTGGGACAAGACGTGTTGCAATACGGGCCATGCGCTGGACTAGACTTCTCATGGCTTCCATTCTTGTACTGACGACGTTGCCGTTGGCGTCAGTTATTTTTGCTTGCATCGAGCCACTGTCATCTGTGAAGACTTAGTGTTTGTCCAATTGTTGGGAGATATGACGTACCGCAGTAGAAGATTGGCTGATACAATGCAAGCTTGACGAGACCTTTCACCTGTTCAGGTTCCTTAAGATGGTTACTTGGATCATCTTTCAGTTCAATTGCCTTTTCGGCAACCTTTTGTAGGTAATCATTGCCAGGCGCGAAGAACTGTCCGAGGCCACTATCCTCGACATACTTCTCGACCCCCCTTTGGAAATCATCTACGGTGGTAGGATTATCCAAGTCCTATCATCGGTTAGAAAATATCTCACTTGCTAGTTTGTATTACTTACCTGAGCCAAACTCTGGTCCGGAGGAGGTTGCCCAATATGGTACAAATTGGATACCACGCCCCTGACAACACCATTGATGATGCCACTGTTCACATACGCCAAGATGAACAAAACAAAGTTCACCAGAGCATTGATGAGTTCAGAGCGACCTGCCATCTGCTGTCCAGGCGGCGAAACAGCACGCTGAATGTCAGGATTACCCGACTGCTCAGCGAGTTGCTTTGCCGTCTCATTCTTAGAATTCTTCGCCTCAAGTGAAGCCCCAGCGTCGATGAGCATATTCACAACAACTGGATCTCTAGAGTGTGTAATGGCAACCATGAGTGGCGTATCATTGTCCACTTCTGGGGTGGTCTCATCAACCTGAGCACCCTTTTCAAGAAGCTTTCTCACGATGTTGACTCTGTCGCCGTTACCGTTGGCGGCGATGTACAATGGAGTCATGCCGGGCTTGCTCATGGCTCTGGGAGAGGCATTCTTGTCGAGAAGGAGATTGACGACTGAGAGACGGCCGTACTTAGCTGCCATTCCGAGAGGCGTGAAGCCAGTCTTGGGGTCTTGGCCATTGATGTCAACGCCGCTGGCGAGGTAGGCGTCTAGCTTGGTGGAAGTCAAGGATCCCTTTCGGGCATCGACAAAGATATTGTCAGTCATGTTGGAATCACAAAGTGGCAGAGGTTTAGTGACTGCAAGAAGGTGATTTGGAGAGTGATGTTTCAGTAGTGAGCTGTTCGGAATTGAAATATATGAGATGGAAATGAACGAGGACCCTGAACCGTCTGGAATACGCAGTTCCTGTCACATGCCATTCTGGAGCTCTGCCATGGAATACATCTCTCTCTTGGACTTTCTCGGCAAAGCCGTGGCCGACTCATAGCTGAACAAGAGTGACAAGTCAAATTACAATTCAGCTTCGTATAGTCACGCCACAAACAAAAGACCCTGCAGAACAGCAGCAAATTCCATATAGCCGAGACTGATAAATGGCATAAAGGTTGTCTCGGCAAACAGTCTCATAATCAAAATTCAGAATGCATTTCAGCTTCGCTTTTTACGCCACTATCGCCAAATGATACTTCAACGGGCTGCAGAAGTTCTTCCATCCAAATCTGGTCGATACTGTCCTGTTTGGATGAAGATTTGCAGCACAGATTCTGTCAGTTGAGGGCTGAGGTGACGCGGCTTTTCTGGGGTTGCAATATTGAATGCATTATGCACTGCTACACAACCTCAACGTTTATGCAATTCAGTCATACGAGGACCACAGTATCTGTCAGACAGTGCTTCGTTACTTTCATGGTATCTTTCTTATGACTTGATTGATCATGAAGTTTGTGGTTTCGGCAGTTGTCTAGATTATTCTAACACATGCAATAGAGTCGCCGGGAATCTCTGCAGATAGTTCCCAAGCTGCCTGAAGCCCGTTCTTCTGATTTAGCCTACTTAGAATTGTACTCCATCGAGGGCCAATGCTTATCAAACTGCTACCTCATCGATGCCCTAATAAAAATTGATTGCAACTATGTAGTCGATTGCTGTCTATGAGGTCTAGCTGTAGGCTACTAACACAGGTGATGAGAAGCAAAATTGATTACAACTTTGTCCATTGAGATTGCGATTATTTTGTCTTTAGGTACTTTGGTCTGAGGTTCATCCTGCTATTGAGATATTCACAGGTATCAACAATCAGTCTTGGGGAATCAAGCAGAGATTCGGGATCTAAATAGCTTTGGGCTGTCTAAAACACTTGGTATACGCCAATGAATTACCAGTCTTCGAGTTAAATTGAGTATATTGTTATCTGAGCACCCACTAGGGGGTCTGACTAACTAATTGATCCATAGGATCTATGAGTGAATGTAAGTTCAAATGTCATACTAATAAGAAGAAATAAGGACGCTTCCAAACGCGAAGCACCCATATTGGCCTGTCCAACTAACATCACCAACAAGGTGGGCAACGACGTGGACGAGGGCATCCACAGCCGCAACTGTAGCAACCGCAGAGGTAGCCACGTCCGCAGCCGCAGCTACACCCGCGATAACAGGTGTAGCCACCGCCGCAATAGTTACCCCAGTTGTTGCCGTAGCAGCCACCAGACTCGGCCTTGGTGGAGGGCACAAAGTCTCCATCGCGGTTAAAAGAACCGACGGTTTCGCGAGAGCCGGTCTTGGTGATGTTATAGGCCGTGTTGTTGGCTAATACATAGGCCTCAAAATTGCCGCTGTCTTTGTCTCGGGCGACGATCAGACTTTCAACGGTATCGTCGAAGGAGGACTCGGGGATAGTGTGTTCTGTTTGATGTTAGATTGACTGATGCTAAAGAGGAGTTTGATCCGTGCTTACCAGTCCAGTCACCGGTCTCAAAGTCACGGGTATGGGCATGAATCTCATTGTCATCTTGGATGAAGCTCACAATCAGAGCCTCGTCGGTCGAAAACCCGGCAATCGGAGTGCCAATCGCTGCTGACCCGGGGATGTCAAATTCCTCACTCCAGAAGTTGGAATCCTTATCGTGCTTGATGGTCTTTATAGTCCCATCATCTGCCTGATACAGAACCAAGTTCATGCTGGGAAGACCCGCGACAGTGAGGTGGCCTTCATCATGGACAGAAACATCACTATTGAGGCCATCCAGCTCGGCATCATCCCACTCTTCAGAATCCTCATCGAACTCACTGGCCTTGATAACGCCGTTCTCATCGATGTATACAGCGAAGGTCTTTGTGTCACATATTAGAGTAGTGCAGATTATCGTTTCGTCAGACGAGTACTCACCCTGTCTTTAGCTACGGCGTAAGACGCAGTTGACCCCTCCCTTAATCCCGTGGCGACCATTCGCTGGTCCTTAAGGTCCTCGCCATCGTAGACCTTCTCAACAAGACGACGGCCATTGAGCTCGAGGAAAGTAATATCACCGTTATTGAGGGTGTTGTGGCTCGCAGAGCGAAGAGCACGAGCAATAGTTTTGATTTCGCCGCTCATAGTGAAAGATCAGGGTGCAAAGAGGTACAGTGATGAGAATGTGATGACAGAAGAAGGACTTGGAAAAGCGAATTGGTCTTCTAGAATATAGTCTAAGTGCCTAGGAACTCCCTCATAATTTATGTAGTCAGAAAAGAGCATCTCCATAGCTACTTTTCTTAGTACTATGTCATCGCACTGTGGAAATTTGGACTATCAAAACATCCATCCAATGATATAGCTTATCCGGGACCTCGCGCTTTGACACTGTCTGTGCTTTACCTTCAATGCCGCAACCTGACATCATCCGACCTTTCAGCTTTCCGCATTCTTCATCTCCCTACCTATCATGACGTTGGCAGGCATATACGCGTCTTTTCTTGGAGTCCTATCTTGAACATGGTGGGTTCCATATAGTTATGCGACGTTGCACAAAGTCTGATGTTGTGGCCTGATAATGTTCTCGGCATGCACGCTTCCTAAAGAGAAATATTGACATGCCAAGGGCTGGCTGAACAAACCAAAGTCCCAAAAGGACAGTGAATGGGTGGCCAACATCTCGGCTTATTTGCTGGGTTATAGACGGTACGGCACGGCCCTCAACTGAGAGGTCGTAGTGCTTTTGTGTGAGACCGGATATGGAAAGTGATCAGCACCTTCCAGGAGCTGAGCTCCCTACATGCATTGCATGGTGACAAAGTTGCTGATCTGATTGAAGAGGTTGCATTGCTGCCAATATTGAACGAAATGGGAAAACGATCGGCTTCCTGAGAAAGCTGAGCTCTCTTGTGATCGAAGCAACCTCCACGACATAGTGTTGCAGTTACATTTACAAATGAGCTTTGGCCGAGTCATCAAATACCCGTCACGCGTAAACTTGGAGCTACTTGGCATCAGAAGCTGATCGTCGATCTGATAGACCCTTGCGCCATCAACTGCATCTCTTTCTTCAGAAAACCCCAAACACTATGGTTTCATCAAAAGTTCCCCAGAGCCTTTGGAACCGAGACCGTCGAGGCGGCGACGCTGGCCGAGAGCGTGAAAAAGATCCAGTTCGTTATGGCCTTAATTCCATAAGCGACATTATTATCGGCCAAGCTGTGGCGAAGCTAAGATTCACCAAAGATGGTGCCGGCAAGTATCCCAAGATTTCCAATGCAGGTCCAATCTCTAACATACAAAATCTTTGTAGAGAAAGGTGGCAATGGCTTCTTTGTCAATATTCCTGGCCAAGACAAAGCTATCATCTTCACAGCAGGCCATAACCTCATGGATGAGAACGGCAAAAGAACCCAAAATCTTCGAGCCTGGTGGTCTGACCTTGGGGAGCAGCATAAAGGGGTGGAGATCCTTGAGCAAGATACACGTGTCAGTAAAGTCTTTTCAACCACGCCTAACGAACAGTCTGCAATTGATGACTTTGGTATCATCATGATTCCCAAGAACAACAACCCTCCTCCTCCTAGGACGGCTTTTGGATTCGCTCTGAGACTTGCCGAGGAGGAGAGACTAGAAGGCATCTGCAATATCTCCAGCTATTTGACAACTGCCAAGGCTGGCGAGCCGCCTACACGCAGTACAGGGCGCTTTGTCAATCCTATACTCAAACAGCATCAGCTTGAGTATCTGACGTATACTGAGGCTGGTGTGAGTGGCTCCGTGGTCTGGACTGGATACAATGGAATACCTGTAGCCGTTGCCATTCAGTAAGACATCTCCCAAGCACACTTGATTCTCTTATTAACGAAACATCTAGTAACTACGGACCCAAACGGAAAAGTCCCAAGTACGGTAGTCGCGGGTCTCGTATCGACATGAAGATGATGCGAGAGATCATGGAATGGACTGGCGTGTACAGAAAGGCCGTTTCGATCATAGCACAGCCACTAGGCAGGAGACAGTCAGCTCCCGAACTGCCTCTATGCATGGCCTGGTCCGAACAAGACAAGGTTCTCCGCGTGCACGTCCAAGATGACACTGAGCCCACCGCAGAAGAAGCAACGTTCCTAGCCCTCCCAGTCTTTTCCGCCGCAATGATCAATGGAAAAGATCCAAAGGAGGAGATCGGCTTTGCACAGGCTGATAAAAGACCCAACGCTGCGCAAGACACCATGCGCTGGGTATCGTGGAACATTGAGTGGAACAGTGTTAGTTTTGCTAGTGCACTGAGCAGAGCGCGGTTGGTGAAGTGGGATATGAGGGAGCCGTGGAATACGAAGGGAAAGATAGCTGGTATGACACTTAGCTGGCGTGATTCGATTCGAGAGGTTGTGTTTCGAGTTGATGACGAGGTTGTCAAGAAGTGGGAGCTTACGCTTCCTGATACTGAATACACTGGAATTTCGTACCAAGAAAAGGGAGATAAAGGATTTCAGGTATGTTCACACATTGTCTGTTCTTCTGTTGTAGGTCTGGACATTATGCTGACTAGCGTCAACTAGAATGCCTACAAGAGATTCATTATGCAAGATGTTTAGGCTATTCATGGCTCTCTTTCTATGTCTGTTTAGTATCCCCTTAGTTTGATACCTATTTTAAGGCCGGTTATAGTCAGTCTTATTTCTCCCTTTCACCCTTTGAAGATAGGCCTGATAGTATATATATTCATAGTCAAGATAAGAGTGTTACATTCCCACTATAAATGGGCTGTTATTTCTATCCACACATGCTGACAGATGTTTATGCAAGCCCTTGGCACTAATTTCAAGGACCATTGGTCACTACACTAGCCCTAAACAAGCTAGGTTGAAAACAAACGTCTTACATGCAGCATGAATTCTGCCATCCACATTTGAGGTCTTCCCCTCAAGACTCTTCATAATGGCGCAATACTATTCAGATGTGCTCGATACCGAGTCATTTCGTCTGGCGACTATTTCGCTAGGCACTCATCCCGATACTCAATCGCAGGTGCCGACCGTGACTCTCAAGACACATGTCCTGTCCGGCGCCCCAGACCTTCCTTACAATGCGTTGTCTTACACTTGGGGTTCACCGCGAGACAGCCCCTCACTTCCCGATAAAGTTGCCAACAAAACAATCCTGCTCAATGGGCTATCTTTTGATGTTACGCCAAACCTTTATGATGCTCTTGTCGAATTGCAGGTCTCGTGCTCAGAGACTCCCATCTGGATAGATGCACTCTGCATCAACCAGTCCAACCCCAGCGAGCGATCTCCGCAAGTTTCCGTCATGAACGTGATCTACGGAAAGGCAAACCGCGTTATCGTCTGGCTTGGAAAGGCCTTCCCGGAGCTAGAGGCCGGACTCAAAGCAGTTGATAGAATCGGCATTGCGTCAGTTCCCGAGACACTTCGTATGATTCGAACGCAGACATGGGATTTCAGTTCTGACTTGTCAACGATGCCGGAGCGTTATGGTATGGATCCAGTTGATCAGGAAGAGGCTATTGGTCTGGTGACGCTCTACATGAGTCACTGGTTTACCCGAATCTGGATCATCCAGGAAGTTTCCCTCACCAGCGACGTGGTCATTCTATGCAACGGCAGATTCACCAACTTTGACTGCGTGGGTTACGCAGCGGCATTCCTGCACTACAGCGGGTTCTTCCAATCTGTAGTCGACCTTGTTCCTAGGGACAGGCCTGGTATTCATATTCGTGGTGGTATCAACATTTACCACGCAGAAAGAATCCAATTGCTTCGCGAGTGGTGCAAAGGCAAGAAGAGTGAGTGGGTTGCTGTCCTTGCTATGATCGACCTGGAAGCTGGTCTTAAGAAGAATGATGCAAACACCTCGGCAATGGTCCCCTTGCGTGTGTTCTTCTCCACCTTTGGGATGAAAGCGACAGATCCGAGGGATTCCATCTATGGATGGAATGGTATCTTGAAGCACATGGCAACTCAAGAAGGGGTCTCTCTGCCGTCGGTGTACGAGCCAGATTACGATATCGACATCAAAGACTTGCTGCGAAACGTGGCCTGCAACATCATCGAAACGACTGATTCTCTTGTCTACCTGAGCCTAGTCAAAGACCCCAGCATGCGAGAAACACCAGGCCTTCCATCTTGGGTTCCTGACTATCCACCGGTTCTGAACAACAGTGTCCATGGGCCAAACTTTAGATCCATTGGAACCGTCAATTCTTCGAAACACGTCCCCCATTCCCCGAATCAATATCCATTCACTATTACTGGAAAAGTCCTTAATGTCTTTGGTTTTCGTCTCGGCACAGTTCAGAAGATTGGTGAAGGGCTTCTTGAATGCCTTCAAGGCCGTCTTAAGAAGCTTGGCGACATTCTTCTGACTATGGATGAGACTTATCCATATACGAACCAACGGGCAGATGAGGTTCTTTGGAGAACTCTGGTCTGGGACACCGATTTCACAAATAGGCCTTCGAAGCTCATTCGACTGGAGGACTTTCAGAGGGCCGTTTTGTATAATTTCGTACGTGCGCTAGGGTTTGTGTTCAAGGATGCAGAGTCAGTCTCTGCTGGCCAGGCTCTGGTTCTTGAATCAATCACTGGTCTGGCCTACCTGGACGAAATCGCTTCCAAATTCCCTAACAGTATATTTCCCAGCACAAAGCTCATCAAGTCTCTTTGTGCCAGCTTGGGTAATGTACCTCGGGAGAGTGGTGAAGGAGGTAATGAAGAGCTCCAGAGACTTATGGAGCCACTGTCAAAGACTGCTATGCCACCTGGTAATATCATGGCGTCGACATGGATCAACCACAGGGCCTTCCTCACTGACACGGGGTATTTGGGCATGGGATATGAATCCACTCAAGCTGGGGATGAGCTTTGGATTATTTCTGGATGTCCTACACCTATGGTTCTTAGCAAGACAGATGCGGAGGATGAGTATTGTCTTGTTGGAGAGACGTATGTACATGGTGCTATGCAGGGGGAGGCTGTCACTGATGAAGTTACTTGGGAGAGGATCAAGATAGTCTGAAGCATTGATAGAAACATGGAGAGTAGAAAGCATAAGAATTTTTCTTTGTCGAAACTCCTTTATCATTGTCGACAGCCATATTTGATGATATAGTTTACTCCTTGATCTCGCTCTTGTGAAAGATATCTGTCTAACTATCAGTATCCTGTTTTGCATATGGCGGATAGTTTTACCTGGTACTTCTGGCATCCATGTCTCTCTATACTTGCAGAAGAACTCTCCCTTGGGAGGGAACTTGTCGGGCTCGTCAAAGGTTCCCCACATGATGTATCGAAACTTGTCCGCAGCTGGTTCACCATATTCACATATGAAAGCACCACAATTGTCGCAAAACTCTCGAACTACGCCATTCTCCTGCTTGAAGGTCTTGGGTTTGCCTTGGTCGTAGCTGAAACCATCAAGTGCGACCTGGATATTGTCAGCTATGTGTTATTTGAATCAAGAGAAGTTGATATACCTTCGTGGTAAGTCCGAAATTAGTTCCAAATGCCCTTTTACAACTACCACAGTGGCATAGTGAAGTTCGTGCGTCATCGGGTGAGTCCAATGACACGCTGTACTTGACGTTGCCGCAAACGCATTTTCCGGTATAGCTGGGCATGGTGGATGATATAGGAAGATAGGTCTAATTGATTGACGAATCAGATAAAGCGTGACTGAAGGAACTACATACAATAGTGAGAATTTTAACTATCAAGGTGTTTGATTAAGTTCTGGTTGATCTAGAAATTCTTTCGCACTCGTGGGGTTTTCCAGTCTGCATCATAGCCCTGACGTCAGAGTAGGGATGACGCTGATAAACGTATGTCTTACGTCCATTCATCAACAAGTTCATTTTATTCATTTGGACTCAATCCAAACACACACTCATTAATACTATATATATCGGATCGGATCAATCTGATCTTATCTGTAAGGACTCTCACGTCCATGGCAATAGGAGGGTACCGGGTAAATATTCTTTCTCGGAGCCTGCACCACTACAACCGAGGATCTGATGAGAAGTAATACGGCTCAATATTATGCCCCGATCGACTACTTTTGTTTCCAGAATTGCCCAATAAACTTTAATAATGAGGAGGCGTGATACGAAAATTGGTAGTCGGACAATACTAAAGACCGAGATCTCTTCACTAAGTTCTCTATGGTGATCTAAGCTCTCAGCCATTAGTCTGAGACCTCTTCACAAGCCAGTAAGCACAAAAAGCGGAGACATCTCGGGACTTAGAAAAGCCCGAGACATTCCTCTGACCAGAAAAGCCTCGACGCCCAACTCAACACCTGCATATTAAATCCACCTCCTTCTCGCAAAGGGAATCCGACTTTTATACGAAAAAGGTATTTCTCGGGTTTCCAAAGTCCCGAAGTCACCATGTCCACCCCAGACTCATCAAAGCCCAAACCCCATCGGGTCCTCGCTTGTGTTCTCTGTCAACAGCGCAAGGTCAAATGCGACCGCACGTTTCCCTGCTCAACCTGTGTCAAACATGGCGTTCAGTGCGTTCCAGCTACTCAGCCTCGTCAAAGAAGGAGACGCTTTCCTGAGCGCGAGCTGTTGGATAGGCTGAGGAGGTATGAGGCGTTGATGAAGCAGAATAATGTCAAGTTTGACCCGCTTCATGAAGATAATGGGACTGAGAAGAGTTCGCCGAATGATTATAACTCTGATAGGGACCAGGGTGATGAGGAGGATTCGCAGGGTAGAGCTGAGGGTGTTGCTGAGGTCAAGTGTGTTGAAATCATCATATATCGTGAATGAGCTGACGAATGCAGAAACATTTGGCATGCAATGCGCCAAGGGGTAATTATATCATGCCATCTGAGTTGACGGCAAGGCTGACATTATTTAGTATCGAGACCCCCAGGACAGCTTCTTCGAAACAGCCTTCAGCCATGCCCAAGATCAATCCTTCAACAATGATGAGCACATGCTTTTCGGCTCCCGGCAAACAGCCGTCGAACTATACACTCTTCACCCAGAACCCGCTCAACTCTTCAGGCTCTGGCAGGTATACCTTGATAATGTCAACCCTCTCCTAAAAGTCACGCATACACCTACTCTGCAAAGTCGCATTGTGGAAGCTGCGTCGAATCTCAAGGAAATACCTTCGACCTTGGAGGCTCTCATGTTTGGCATCTACTGTATGGCCGTACTTAGTCTTACTGGGGAGGAGTGTGAGGCTATGTTCAAACAGTCCAAGGAAGAGCTTTCGACGAAGTTTCAGTTTGGATGTCAACAGGCTTTGCTGAACAGCAATTTTCTCCGTACTGATAGTCGAGACTGTCTCACGGGATTGTTTCTCTATCTTGTGAGCTACCTCCCTAAACCAGCTCTTACTAAATAACTAACTATTTCAGGTCTCAGTCCGCTCAGCCAGCCACCCAAAGTCCATGACATCCATGCTCGCCGTCGCAATACGCATCGCTCAGCGAATGGGTCTCCAAAGCGAATACAGCAACGTCAGAAGCAGTGTTCTCGAAGCTGAAATGCGCCGAAGACTCTGGTGGTCTCTGGTCCTCTTCGACTCCCGAGTTAGCGCCTTGGGAGATCATAAACCGACGACTCTTTCCCCGGGGTGGGATTGCGCTTTGCCCATGAACGTCAGCGATTCCGAACTTCGCGAGGAGACTAAAAACGCACCAAAGGTCCAAGAACAAGCTACTGAGGCTATTTTCGCTATTGTAAGGAGCGAGCTTGGGGAGTATATACGGAACAGTCCATTTTACATCGCGTTCACGAATCCGCTTATGAAGCCCTTGGCTAAGAAGTTGCCTGAGGGTGGAGATGTTGCTTTGGAGAGAATGATAGAGGAGAAGTATCTCAAATTCTGTGATCCTGATAACCGCCTTCACTACATGACGCTCTGGACGGCAAGGGGTAGTATTGCAACATGCCGCTTAATGAACGACTTCTTGGTCTATCTCGAATCGTCAGCGACATACAACCAGGCAAACCACGAAGCGGCCGTATCATACGCCATTGCTTGGCTAGAATGCGATGCAAAGCTCTGTACTTCGCCACTGACAAAAGGCTTCAGATGGTACCTTCAACTTTATTTCCCGTTTCCTGCATACATACGCATCATTCAGCACCTGAAGACACAGCCCTTCAGCCCTATTGCAGAGAGGGGATGGAAAGTCATGAAGGATAATTATGAAGCTCGGTGCGAGGGAGCAGACGTCGACAGATGGCATCCCATGATGGGCGAGGGATCAACTGTCGATAGATGGCATCCTATCTTCAAGCCGTTTGCAAACATTGTTCTGTACGCTTGGGATACGGTCAAGAAGGCACATGAACAAGCGAAAAGGGAGATTGAGACGCCAGAGTTGGTGGACTATATCAATAGAAAGATCGTGGACATGTCCCTGGATGGAAATGAGGCAACCGGCTCGCAAATTCAGGGTAATGCTGGGATGGAAATGGACGGTGTTCAGCTCCAGATGCCGTTTGGTTTTGGTGACCCGTGTATGTTCTTAAACGTGGGTGGACAAACTGGATTTGACCCCGTTACCTCGGCACCGTATACGGCGGGCGGCGCGCCGTTGACGGTGACTATGAATCAGCTTAATTGGGGCTCGATGAACTGGGGTATGCCTGGCATGGGTGAGAATGGAAACTGGTAAATTTATAGAATCTTGGCTATATTAAGTATGTATATTCCACAACTAAGCAGCCTCCCCGCTCAGACTTCTTGCCTACTATCCTCCTCTATATTCTGTCCAGCATTTCCAGCTGCCGAACTCAGTACCATTATCTCGCCATGGTTTCCATACTCTTGGTCATATACAGGATGCTTGCAACCAAGATGATCAATTATGATGGGATATGATCTCATATCGAACACAACTAAGATAAGCCCTACAAGTCTGCGAGCCGCAAAGAGAACAAAGACTGAAATCATTGCAAACTCGATTCCCCATAGTGGGTGAGCTATAAAAAGACCGAGTGAAGTAGCCACTGTAAACATAGTTGCGGCATGAGCGACAACACACTTTTGGAGACTGGGTGAGCTCGTCAAATCGTCTCCTATCAACCAATTATAAAGTTCTGGGTATCCGATATCTTGAGAGCGCTTTTTAAGCATTTCCTTGGTAGTCTGAATACTTGTGAAATCCGTCTGCATGGACATATCTCGTCTGTGCTCAGGAGTTTGGCCTATCGAGTGGGAACGGGTGTTGATGTTAGGAGACGATTCGAGATTCAGTTCATCAACACGAGCTTTCTCCATTGAATTGAGTTTCTTCTTGTAATCTAGTTCAAGTGTCAACGACATACCCAAGAATCAAGTGAAAGATGGAAGCATTACCAGCGTGGCTCTCCATAGCTACCAATATTGGAAGTGCAAGCAGAATTAAGGGGACAACTTGGCCAAATCCCATCTTATTGGGATTACCTGACATACCTGTCATCACGGCTCGCGAAACTAAGATGGTTACAATCCCATAGACATTTCCTGACCAGAGCCAGAATAGCCTCCAGACGAAGGACCCTCGACATTGATGGAATGCCCATGTTTCAGCGACCAATGTGACGAGAAGCCGAACCTTTCTTGTTGATTTAGTATCCGAGGTTAATATTGACAAAGCTTTGAACCTCAGCCATTTGTTCAAGAGAGGCCCTCGCTCGGATTCCCTGATTTCCCTCATCAGCTCTTTAAATTTGATTTTCGCACGCCGGGGTTTGAAGAGTATGGATCTCTGGTGTTGATAGTCGTTCTCTCTGACTGATCTGGATCGTATTCCTCCAGTTGAGATTAGTTGCAGAAGGGAACGTATTGCCCGAGACTCGATTTCGATATCACCAAGATCTCGGTGATTGTCTGTAGTAGTTTGGTCCTCTAATCTTCCAAATGTTTGAATTTCAATTTGCCCAGTGACTGGGTACGGTGGAGAATCAAAGCCTAGTAGATTCTGTTGTGGGATAATGGACTGAAACCATTCGGCGGTAGACCCGTTGGCTTTGCCATTTACTGGCTGCTCTCGATACAGAACCCGGAGGATATCGTAAGTGCCATAAAGGACAGCAAGTGGAGCGAACATCTGCATGATGAGGTAAATGTACTCCACTTCGTTCATATTCTCATTCATTCGATAGTCCTGAAGAGTACAGGTGAAGTAGACGTGGGTCTCCATGTCCCAGGTGTATGATAGTCGGACAGTGAGAAGGAAGACAAGCATCCCTGAGCCTGCGACCATAGCCAGAACACGGATCAGCTTGGCAGTGCCATGTCCCTTGAGGCGGTCTATATAGAATGGAAAACTCCCCAGGTGTACTGTTGCTGCGAGACAACCCAGGGCTATAACAATTTTGGTGGAATAAATGGTGATGCTCTCCTGGATGATGAAGGACGCGATCAGGATGGATATCTGGGAGACGAGAATCTGGTCACTTATTGCAACCATGAAGGCCATGAAGGCATGCGTACGCTCCCTTCTGCTTTGAACAACCTTTGTGCGTTTGGTCTTGGGGAACTTGGCCCTTAGTCGACGGTAAGTCCGACGAGCCCCAGCAACCATTACAGCATCGCCAGAGTTCAGAAGTCGCGGAGGTACTGAGAGTGTAAGGAAGGCGAGGATTAGAGTAGCCAATGCTATCAAAGATGTGATCAGGAAAGCAGCTTGTACCTGAGATCCCGTAAGACGGCGATGTTTCGAATGATTGGCAATCCACTTACTCCTGGTCCAGCGATGTCCGGGTCAAATTCGACCTCTTCTTTAGAAACAAGGCTCCGTAGCCTTTCTGGTGAACAGTCCATTAGGGGACAACCTAGCTTGAATTTGCGCAAGTCAAGCTTCAGTGCTTGGGTGTTATGCACATAGAAGGTTGCGTAGAAACACAAGATTGATAAAGGTAAATAGTTCAGAGCAAGAATGAGAAGAGTTCTAATGACCTCTCTGCACATTTACTATATGATATAAATAGATGGTTGTTTCAATGATTGGGGGTTAAATGCCACTTGTCAGCCACGATCCTGATGTCATGCTACAGTTGCATCAACAATGCATCGGTAGTGATTGGACGTTGGAGTTGAACAGCTTACGCAAATGCAGACTGCGCCGCAAAATGGAGATTAATAATAAATATTAATCAGGTCTTTCTGTACGCATCGAAAAGGTACTTCTCTTCTTGGGCAGTTTTGATATATTAAAGTTCCAAAAATAGAGTTAAACTCCAGATACAGTTCGATGTAACATATAATTCCTACAGCCAATACTACTATCTAAACTCCTTTTTACATGAAATTTGAGATGCAAACTGCCCATCAAGACCATTACTATAATCCCGCTAAAGGCAAATGCCGGTGACCCGTCATTTCTGCCGATATAACCAAGTGGATCACAACACCACCACCTGTCTGTTCGGAGCCTCCGATGCGTAGTTCAGCCGTGATGATCTGCGTTCTACCCTTCCAGTCGGCTCCTGTGAATACCGACGTGACGGCCTGTGCCCATCTCGGCTCCTATATAGCACCGATACCCCGAATTGGTGCTGAAGATCTACATGGAGAAGGGTCCGAGCGAGATGAAATTCAAGGAAACTGGTTGGGCTAAGAGCACATCGAAAGTGACACAATAAGTGGGAATTACGGAGCTTTCATCGTTTTACTGGGCTAATAATGGTCAAGAGTACGTATTTAGTTACAAAATAAAGCGGGAATAGCACGGTTAAAGAATTTTGTTATCCTGTCGAGCGGATACATGAAGCCGATATCTGTCGGAATACAGCCTTTCTCGTACAATTCTCGGAGAAAATGGCCTAAACAGTGACCCCAGTACGGCTGATGCGGCACTCAGTGGGCTAAATGCAGATCCTCAATCTCCGTGTGGTAGCAATGCCGTCCGTGGAAAATCCGCGCGAGTTGTATGCCGCCATTTGAGCCACCATCCACGGCCCGATACGCTAAGAAGCGGAATCGAGGCTGTATATCCGTACGAGAAATATTCCTCCGATATTTATATCCAGGCTTGATGCCGTCAAGTGATCCGAGAAATTAGTCTTTACACAGAGAATACCAAGTCATCCTATTTTAATCAACATTCAACACATTTACTATCAACTCTTCTCTATCGTTATTAGTTTTATTGAAAATGGCTATGCGACCTGATATTGAACACTACGACGCCCCCGTTTCAGGTGGTGCGTCAAGCCAAAACGGTGATGCTATCGAGAAAGGTCATATCAACAACGAGTCGAGCGTTAAACATCGTCTATTGATCGACGTCGTTCACGAGATTGCCACAAACGATCCTGATAGAGTTTTTACCTACACCCCATCATCATCTGACCCTCAAGATGGTTGGAAGCCAGTAACTCACCTCCAACTCGCAAACGCCGTCGACCACCTCGCCCACGACATCTCCAAAACCGTTACTAAATCCTCAGACGATGAGGTTCCAACCGTTGCATATATCGGCTCCAATGACTTTCGATACACAGTCATTCTACTGGCTTGTGTTAAAGCAGGTTGCAAGGCTCTCTTTATCTCTCCGCGAAATACTCCTGCTGTTCAGCTCTCGCTCTTCGATGCCACGAATTGTCGATACCTTTATACGACCGAGTCGTTTAGACCGGTTATGCAGCCCTGCCTGGACGAGAGACCTATGGAAGTTGCCATGATAGAGAGTATTGATCACCTCCTGTCAGTGACTCCTAAGCTATTTCCCTACAGCAGAACTATTGAACAGGCGCGATGGGACCCCCTTGTCGTTCTTCACACAAGCGGTTCCACTGGAGTCCCCAAGCCCGTCTTCTTGAAACAGGGTATCTTGTACGCTTTCGAAGAATATCTCCAGCTGCCCAAGTTTCGTGGTTCTCCGTATCCTTTCAAAGAATGGGCCGAACGGGCGAACAAGATTTTCCTGGGGATGCCCATGTATCATGCTGCAGGGACGTATCTCCCTCTGTCCTTCATATATCTTGGTCTCTCTACGGTTATGCAGTTTCCCAATCAGCCTTTGAACGTGGATACAGCTATGGAGTACTTGAATCGTAGTGGTGCTGATGGCACAATGCTGCCTCCTTCTGTTATCGATGGATTGGCAGCTTCTGAGGAGGGTATGGAGGCTTTGGCCAAGCTCAAACTCCTCATTACTGGCGGAGGTAAGTCAATACATTCTCTACTACCTTCGTATGTTGTTGACCTTTGACAGGGAGCCTGTCAACCGAGGCCGGGAACATGCTAGCAGACAGAGGCGTCATCTTGAGGAACGTCATTTCATCAACTGAGTAGGCATCCTTTTCTCAACAACTTTACGCGGAGACTAATGCAACCAAGACTGTTTCCTTTGGCACCTTATAGTCCCCAAGACCCAAAACTGTGGCGATACTTTATCTTCAACGATGGAGTCATGGGAATTGACTGGCGTCGTCATGACTCGAACGAGTACGAGCTTGTAGTCCGTCGCAAAGCATCGGATCCTGGCAACCAAGGCTGTTTCTACAATTTCCCTGAATTATCCGAATGGCGTACGAACGACATCTTTGAACCTCACCCAACACTCAAGGATCACTGGCTATACAAAGGTCGGGCCGACGATATCATTGTTTTCTCAAATGGTGAGAAGCTGAACCCACTTACCATTGAGGGTATTGTTTCGGACCATCCTCTCGTCAAGTCAGCCCTTGTCGTCGGTCAAGGAATGTTTCAGGCAGCTCTCATCATTGAGCCCATCGCGGAAGCGCAACCGAAAGACGAGGCTGAGACGAAAGCTTTACTCGACAAAATCTGGCCGGCAATTGAGAAGGCCAACGCTGAAACCGTGGCGCACGGACGAATTGCCGCCAACTTTGTCGCTTTTGCTGACCCTGCTTTACCGTTTCCTCGCGCTGACAAGGGGACTATACAGCGTGGTAAGGCTGTCAGTCTGTACGCCGACTTCATTTCGTCTCTGTACGAGAAGGCTGAGATGCTTGGAGATGGTCCATCTATCGCCCTTGACTTTAGTAACGACGACATTTTGACTGGATCTATCATCAGTCTCTTTGTTACCAAGCTTGGAGTTGAAAAACTCGAACCGGATACAGACTTCTTCTCTGTGGGCGTGGATTCACTTCAAGTGATGACTGCGACGAATCTGCTACGGGGAGCCTTGCACAGAGCTGGTATTGAAACCTCCACCATCACGCCTCGAGTCATCTACCGAAACCCTACGGCGAAGGGGCTGGCTGAGTATATCCAGTCCTTACGAGATGGAGCAAGCGACGATGACGAGGAGGCCCAAGAGATCAGCCAGATCAAGCAGCAGGTCTCGAAGTACACTAAGAACCTCCCAGCGCCCAGGACTGGAAAACAGGCACCTCTAGACGACGGTCAAACAGTCATCGTCACAGGTACAACAGGTTCCTTGGGAGCGTACATGCTTGACCAGCTCTGCCGTTTAGATTCCGTCAAGAAGATCATCGCTCTCAACAGAAGTGACGATGGTGGTATATCCCGACAGCCTTCAATCAACGAATTCCGTGGCTTGACAACAGATTTCTCCAAAGTGGAGTTTCTCCACGCCGATCTATCGCTTCCCGACCTTGGCTTGGGTCAGTCCAAGTACGACTCTCTTCTTGCTGATGTCGATCGTGTCATTCACAACGCGTGGCCTGTGAACTTCAAGTTCACCATGACTTCGTTTGAGAGCCACGTTCGAGGCGTACGACATCTTGTCGACTTCTCTTCTGCGGCAGTGAAGAATGTACCCATAATCTTTATCTCGAGTATTGGAACCGTCGATCGATGGTCTTCACCTGAAGCTGTACCTGAGGAGGCGTTGCATGACCTGACCTTACCAAGCATGGCTTATGGACGATCCAAGCTCGCTGCAAGTCTCATCCTTGATGCAGCTGCAGAGCAATCCGGTGTCCCTACTGTTTCGGTGCGAGTTGGACAAATCGCGGGTTCCAGAGGCGAAAAGGGTATGTGGAACCGTCAAGAGCTTATTCCAAGCATGATCGCAAGCTCAGTGTATCTTGGAGTCCTACCTGACCATCTCGGCGGGCAACAGGAGATGGCTTGGACTCCCATTGAGGATATTGCAGGGCTCATTCTCGACGTTTCGGGCATCACGGTTCACAAGTCTATCTCGGATATTTCCGGGTACTTCCATGGCGTGAACCCTGCCACAGTCAGTTGGTCCGACATTGCTCCTGCAGTCAAAGACTTCTACGGCGACAAGATGAAGTTAGTGAGTGTAGGAGAATGGGTTGAGAGATTGGAAGCTAGTGCACAGGAGGAGAATGTGGACTTTGATAAGAATCCTGGCGTCAAGCTTCTGGATACTTATCGTGGAATGTTTGTGGTAGGGGAGGATGTTCGGCCTGTTAAGTACGGGATGGAGAGGACTAAGAGCCATAGTCCGACGATGAGAGAGCTTGGGCCGATTACACCTGAGCTCATGACGAACTGGTGCCGCCAGTGGGGGTTTTAGTTTTGAGATGATAACATCTCCATATGAACATTCACATGCTAGATACTCTAGTATTTTCAAAATAAATTCCTGCTATTCCTTTACTTTATTTCCATACTTCCCAGACGTCCCTGACAGTCACGGGCTTGATGTCTGGAAACTTGACCACTAAATCATCAATCCCCTGAATATCATTTGATCCTGTAGACATCCCAATACCTGACAAAGCCAACATGGTCTTCATTTGACCGTGCATCTCCTCCGGCAATACTTTCTTCATGCTCGGTGTAAGATCATTCTCACCCCTTTTCATCTGCTCCACAGAAAAATACTTCACGTCAAACTTGATGCCCTTCACCTCCTCAGCCAGTTTAACTGCTTCATTGAGAGTCATGCGATTTGTGACGATAGCGTATCTGCGCTTCCAATTCGGGATCGCGAGAAGAGCGACAGTATACTTTGCTGCGTCTGTCGAGTGGGTGAAGACCATAGGTGTGTTTCCATCTCCCGGGATCACAGCTGCGTTGTTTTCGGGATCGATTATTATGTTTGCAGCTCGGATATGGGTTGGGATACGTGGGGCGGCCCAGTAGTCTAGGAACAAGCCAATTGAGACAAGTGAGAACTCAAGGTTGGTCTTTTCAAGAACTTCTACCGCTTTCAGCTTCCACTGGTAAGAAGGGACATGGGCGATGTTTCTGATAAGTCGTTAGCCAAAATCTCGCAAACTGAGCATGATACGCACTCTTTGGTGTAGACCATTCCAAACTCACTCGGCAAGAAGCGCTTGGTGAATTTTGATCTTTCCGCCGCGTTGATAAGATTCAGCTGAGCTTGTCCGCTCTCATCATTATCGATTGGAAGCATGGATATAACCGTGTTTACCTGCTCAGACTCAAGAAGCGAAGTCAAAGCATCGACATCAGAGTAGTTGACAGCTCGTGTCTCTGGACCAGTAGCCTTCCGCGATAGGACGATGTAGTCGTGAGCCTTGGCTGCGTCGAGGGCATCGACCATTGTACGGCCCAAGCCGGACGAGCCACCAGCGACAGCGACTTTGTGCATGATGAAACAGATTTATTATGAGATGGAATACTGGTAGGTAGTGATATCGTGGAAGGAAGATGAACCATATATGACTGTTTGCGGAGATGAACCTGCGGAGCGGAGTTTCGGTCACGGAGGTAAATTCAACAGCCGGCCCGGCATTAGCTGAACTATAAATGAGGCACTAGACCCTTATTCCCGTATTGATATTCGTATTGGAGAAGATTTACTTTTATTGGGAGAAATTTGGACTTCTTGAGGGAGTGACGGATTGGCCAGTATATCGTGAGCTTCAGTGTGAAAATGAGGTAAGGGGCGTGATAAGGTTTATCTCGGACAGAGTCAAAGTTAAACCTCACCGATAAAGGTTTAGCTAATTACTGAATTCTGGCATAAATATTGACTGTGAAGAGAATGATTATAGGTCGTTTATTCTACTCATGGTCGTACGTCTACAGCGAGTCGATCTGCTGTATATTGCAAACTATGCGAACCCAGGCCAGCTTCTATGGACTTCCTACAGCCAACTTTAATTTTACCAGAGTCATCAGATAGCAAAACTTTTAAACTTAATCTTGGGTTGCCTTTCCTCCTCAGGCAACTAGGGCACATCATGTTGAATATTATTTCTGCCAGTCAAGCGGAGGTTAACCTTTCCATCACATCATCTTCTTTCTTTACAAAAAGCCCGTCAACCTCACAAACCATCAACATTCTAGCATCCACGACTCAGCAATGATTCTATCCATGGTACCTCGCTTGTCAAGGCAGGTTTCCTATAAAATTCCACTACGACAACCACAAGCCCATCGATTTCAGAGCAGAATCATGCCCCCTCCTGGATTGCAACACACACGCTCGTATTCTTCACGACGGAGACAAGATCTTCGTGATGAAAAGCGTAAACAAAACTCGTCAGGGTTATATAATTGGTTAGGACAGCACAGGGAGAGGAACCGATGTAAGTAAACCGGAAATCTGGGGACCATGAAGCTGACTACCACTAGCAACGTATACAAAGATCGGGCTAGGTGTATCGCTTTTCATCACGGCTGCGGACTCTATGGATCCTGATCGGCCTCCTGAAAGCGAGCGAATGCGCGCAAAGCATGCTATGAGGGTTTTCAGCCGTGTCGCATCACCTGCTGAATTTCGAAGTTTTGGGATGTACAAATATTCAGACAACATATTTGGAATCCTCTTCCCAATTTTTCTCTTCTTTTGTATCTCGCTATAGAAATTCCGAAAATAAAACAGCTATATACACCTTGAGATCTTCGGCTACCTAATCTGCAGGATGTCTCTAGCAGTATTGTAGAAAGACATACCATCATGCCTGAGGGTTTGCCACTCTACATAAAGCTATCAGTGTTCTATCTGTACTACCAATTAAAGTTCATGAATATGAACTAAAATGTTGTCGTGGTGAAACTTGACCAGTTCTCCACAAGGCTAAGAGCTTATCTTCTAGCCTCACGTATTCCATCAATGCAGGAACTGAATCACCAGGCAACAATTATTCCACTTCTTTTCTTCCAATATTCGTTTACGCTTACGTTTCGTTCTTACTCATACATAGTGTTACATCAGAGTCACGTCTCCCCAGTAATGCCAAGCGAATATACTTGGCAAAACATGACTGCTCACTCCATCGACCAACCGACCTTTCCTTCCGGAAAAGTGATCTAGGGTTACAATACGAAGAGTACCGAATGATCAGGAACAAATCTTCCTGCCCTTCGCCCCCAAAACTACTAATCTTTTGGTGAGTGATCTCTTCCGCCGTGTCAAACCGACAGAGTCTATCTGATTAGTATCTTGGCAGTAAGACTATTTGACTTAGCCCCGATATGTCGTAATCCATTTTTAAGCATAAGTGGGCAGCTTATCTGTGTTGCTATCAGCCAAGGAATAGCCAAGACACCTTAATCCAAATCCCCAACTTGGCCTGAATCTCCAAAAACCCAACCACGAGTCCCAAGAAAAGGGGGCGACTGTTATTATCGGATACCGACGGCAAACGAGGAAACGGAAATAACTCCAAGACCAAACCCAAGGCGCTATAAATGACACTGACAAAAGCACCTGCTGAATGCAGAGTCCGTCGATAAGCACTACCCCAGATAACAGCATTGGCATTTCCTTGGCGACTTGTACGTAGGCGATGCCATCCTTGGGGTCTCTTTCTTTTGACACGTGAGACGTGGAATGTTGGTTCTTTCTGGCCTTCCTGTTATGTCGCTTGGCGAGAATATCACGAGATGGGGTATCGCATTGGCACGCGCTGCGGATTGGAGATGCGCTTGCTTGGCGGTGATATAAAGTGGTTCGCTCGCGCCAAGATGCCCCAGGCCACCAAGCTGAGATGTCTTGGCTGCCCTGGGGGGAATCCAATTATGAGCGTCTTGATAATCGCACGCGTCTCGGCGAGATATGGGATTCTGGGGTATATATCGAGGGGACGCGATCCACCTTGTGGAGAGGTCGATCAGCTTCCTTCTTCTCACTTTTCTCATACTTTTTCTTAGTGAAATAGTTAAGTCGTTGAGAAACCAAGTCATCATGGCTGTCGCCGAAAAAGGCCAGAAGCCAGGCATGGCCAAGAGAATCTTTCTCATGCTCGCACCAGACTCAGCAAAGGATGACGACGGCCGCGATAACTTCAACTCGCGTTCGCAATTCGTCCTCTGCGCCATGGGCGGTGCCGTCGGCTTAGGAAATCTGCTTCGCTTCCCGTCTGTCGTCTTCAACAACTACGGGCTGCAGTTCTTCATCCCCTACGCCGTCGCGCTCTTCCTCATCGGCATTCCCATCCTCATCCTCGAGATCACACTTGGTCAAGCCTATCGCGGCGGTTGTGTTATCGCCTGGAATAATGTTAACCATCGCGCCAAGGGTATTGGACTGAGTATGGTGTTCAATGGCTTTAGTGTCGTTGGGTACTATGTTCCGATTCTAGCGTGGGCTATGACTTATTTCAGGATGTCGTTTCAAAGCCCGTTGCCGTGGGAGGGGGAGAATACGGTGGATTTCTTTAATGAGAGGGTTGTGCGCAACATTCCTGCTACGGGTGGTGCTGATGATGGCGGTGGTTTGAAGCATTATCCCGGCCGTGGTATCGTTGGCGAGACCTTTGGCTGGTGCGTCATGATCTGGTTCGTCGTGTGGATGTGTACCTTTAAGGGTGTCGGTCTCACTGGCCGTGTCATCTACATCACCATGGCCCTTCCCCTTATCATGATTGGTATCCTCGCCATCCGATCCCTATCACTCCCCAACGCCTCTGATGGCTTCAGACTCTACGTCGGTACGTGGCGAAGCGAGTCTCTTGAGGGCCCTCGGGTCTGGCAAGACGCCTTTGGGCAGATGTTCTTCTCTATTGGTGTTGGTTTCGGCTACTTCACCTCCTACGCCTCATACAACAACAAGTTCGCCAACGCTGTCCAAGATGCTTTCATCATTGCTCTCAGCAACTCGGCCATTGAGATCATCTCCGCTTTGGCTGTCATGGGCGTTGTCGGTTTCCTTGCCATCAACCCTGGTGAGGTCGATCCTCTCTCTACCTTCAGCTCTGGTTTCTTCTACTATCCCCAGGCTCTCGCGCAGATGCCCGGATCTAACTTCTTTTCTGCTCTATTCTTCATCACATTGGTCCTTCTTGGACTTACATGTGTCTTTGCCCTCGCTGAGGTCCTCGTCACTCTCATCTGCGATACCAACATGGGTCAGCGCATTCCTCGATGGATTATCTCAACCTCGGTCATCATCCTTGGTTGCCTTACTTCACTCATCTACAGCAGTGAGTTCGGCTTCAGTGTCCTTGATGCTGTTGATGCCTTCGTCAACGATATCGCTCTCTTCATCACTGTCTTCTCCGAGACTTACATGGCGTGCACGCTCTATAGATGGAAGGACCCTGTTGATCAGATCGGCGCTATCAGCTACTTTGTCTTCAATGGTGGCTATATCCTCTCTCTGTTCCTTGGTCTCCTCATCGGTCACCTAGTGAGTGCCCCCGCTGGAGCTGGCGTTGGCTTTGGAATCTTTATCGGCTGCTCGCTCTTCACTGCCTTCTTTGGCAAGACCCCATCTATCCCTGCTCCTCGGTTCTGGGGAAACAATGCTATTCTCAGCCGTTTCTGGTACGCGGCCTTCTACTCTGTATGTATCTCCCCGCCTTTGTCCCCTGATAATATCTAACCTCATATCAGGGCAACCAACTCCGCCGCGATCTCAACAACGCAATCCTCGGCGGCCACTCCAACTGGAAGATCCCAGCCGTATGGCCATTTTGTCTCAAGTATATTACAGGTCCCGCCGTGGCTCTGGTTTTCTCCTTCGCCTATCCCAAGTTCCTCAACAACTACTCCGATGACCCTCCCTTCATCTACAGCTTTGTTCTCATGCACGTCGTTGTCATTTTCATCGTCGGTGCATTCCTTGCACCCAGGTTCCTCAACATTCTCATCCCATCGCACCGTCTTGACCGTGGTGATGGCAAGTATGATGTTGCGCCTCAGATGACCATCGACAACCGCCCTATCGTTGACAACGGTGGCCTTGAGGGTGGTCACGCTGAACTTGATGCTGCTCACCACGGTGCCAGTGCTGATGGAAACAGCACTGACAAGGGTGTTTTCCAACCGAAGGATGAGACCGCGAGGTTTGAGACTCCCGTTGAGCCTCGACAGTAGAGCCTGTAGTTCAGATAACTAGTCTCTCTTTTCTGTGTTATCATAAGGCATCACTTGGAAGCTTTGTATAAATAAGCATTTTTGAGATAGGTTCCCTCGTTGATTGTGGCTCGTCCCTTTCATTGAAATTATCAGACAACTTTCACTTCATCCACCCCTTCTATCAAGTCTGCTATTTCTACGTGACTAAATTAAGCCTTGATTGTTCTAGCACTGACAGAAGTACGTATTTAATAAGTACGAAGCTATTCTTGTAGATATAGCCCCTCATCTGGCGGAGGTTTCCCATACCAATCAAGTCCAAGTTTATCCTCAGGATCAGGGTCTTCCATCTGATAATACCCATCATATCTCCACCATTTCCTATCCTTGAACACATCTTCCACCGGAAGGACTCCTTCATCCTTCATCTCATCCCTAACTTTCTCCACCCCTGTCCAAACTCTAAGGATATTCTCACCAACGACCATAGCCAGTTGCTCTTCAGTAGCTCCACGATCAAGAATAGCTTTCAGCAGATGCGGGTAACATTTCACATCTTCAAGTCCTGGGATCACACTGGCAATTCCATCGAAGTCGGAACCAAGACCGACATGATCCCAGCCAATGCGGTTAGCTATGTAGAATAGGTGATCGATCACCATGTCCATCTTGGCATCTCTTCGGCGCGTCGTGACATGCTCTGGGACGAAGGTAACCATGACGATACCGCCATTGGCGGGTACTTTATCTAGAATGTGATCAGGAACATTGCGGGGGCAGTCGAATACTCCTTTTGCGTTGGAGTGGGAGAACATGACTGGGGCTCGAGAAAGATCAAGAACTTGGTTCGCGCAGTCTTCCGAGACGTGAGAAAGATCAACAATCATGCCTAGAGAATTAGTACAGCGCGGAAAAAGTGTGAAGTATCATACCAAGCCTGTTCATCTCCTTGACAGCAGCCCTTCCTAGGTCGGATAGGCCACCATGAACCGGTCCGATCTTGGAGGTGGAGCTATCCGCGAAGGCGTTATTGCACACGTGTGTGAGAGTGCACTAGCAAGATCAGCATTGTGTCTCAGCATTTTGAGCACTGGGAGAACTTACATATCTCACCCCTAGCCTGTAGAAAGCTCGTATGATGCCAATGCTATTGCCAGCCATATGAAGCCCCTCAATGCCAATCGAACAAGCAATCTTACCACCGGCGTAAACGTCCTTGACTTCCGAAGGACCACTGACCAGTTGAAATGTCTCTGGATAAGACTCAACCAGTCGGAGGGTTAGATCGATCTGCTCAATGGCATCTCGAGCCATGTCTGAGTACTCTGGAGTGGTGAAGTCCTCAGCTGATCGCAGACACGGAACACAGACAGACCAGAACTGACCACCCACAGCGCCTAGAAAACAGGTCAGCATCCAGTTGAGGACGAAGGCAGATGCTTGTGGGTACCTTGTTTAAGACGAGGAATATCAGTCATTCCACGGTCAAAGCCCTTTTCTAGATTGAACTTGTCATTATTGTGTATTTTGCCGTGGAAGCAAGCCCTGGGCTGTTGGGGAAGATCATTGTGGCCATCTATAAGAGGGACTGTAGCCAAAACTCGTTTGACTCTCTCGTCGATATGTAGCAACTGGTATGGGTGCGTGGATGTCATTCTGTATGTCTAAGTTGTGAGCCAGATATGTTATTTGCAGGAGAGACTTGTGGCTGACAGCTTATATCACCACAGAGAACTTAGTGCTGTATCTTGTGCAATCAGTATCTCACCCCTCTTTATCAGTTGACATTCGACGACGTCATCCCATCTCGGGCAACAGCTGGGCTCTTCATCACGTTTCCCGCGCACCCGCGGAAAACTTTAGTGACTGGACGGCAGATAGGCATATCATATCCGTAAGGTCTGACGTTGCACGCCTCGGGTCTTATCTTGAGGGATGAAAAGACGTAGGTAAATTTAGGCACATTATAGCGGGTCCCTGAACCAGTAATTTTGGCGCCCTGGGCTTTTGCCGTTAGAAGTCGTCTTCCCTGCGTTTATCAAGGGCCCACGTTAAATTGGGCCACACAAGGGACCCTCGTATCACACATGCCGATCCTGTAGATTCAAGATAACACAATCAATAAAATAAATACTTCGATTTACTCAGCATCAGCTGCTTAATTGAAAATGCCTTGGGTGTTATTCTTACAAAGAACTTCAGCGATGGGTCTAGACCATGAGTGGCGTTCAATAAATCAACCCAATGCAGCCAGGATCAACAGCCTCCTCCTGAGGATATTCAGCCGCACCATATCACTATTAGGAACTGCCTCGCCTGTCCCCCATGTTCTTAATTTCTTCAACTCCTATAAAGCAACGATAACTCCCCCAAAGATGTTTGTAGAGACAGTATGGTAGCGTCAACTATTATTACACTTTCCGGCCCCGAGCTCCTCCATAAGTTCGCCATTGGGCTGGCAAGTAAAGCTGGGACATGGGTCTTCAAACAGATTCTGCACTCGGCTTCAGGTGGTAGTGACACACCTAAGATCCGAGGAGACATCTCCGGGTCTGTCGCAGAAATGAAGGAACTCAAAAGGACCGTGGATACTCTGTCACGAGAACTTCCCGAAGCTCTTCTCCAACTTCGAAGCGATAACCTCAGAGAGTCTCTTACAGGGATAGAGACTATGTACGGCACGATTACCGACCTGATGGAAACGGCTGTCACTTTGCCTGAGGACATCTCAGATGCAGAACGAGATAAAAAGCTGAAGGCCATTCAAACTCGCTTAGAAGATCGTCTTAGGATGTGTTCTAACGAGATATCTGGTATTCTTGACCGCATTTACGATTTTCTTGCGGAGGAAGGGCCAAGGTCGTTTCTTCGTCAGGCTGTCCAGAAGGCCTTTGACAACTTTGATAATTTCATTAGCTACTACGAAAAGAGCAAGACCTCTGTAATGAAGACCCTTGCTATTATTAAATTCTAATAACTTGAGACAGATGTTAAGCTACTGGGTTGTTGTGGTCAAGGGAATCACTCTGCTGCAAATGGCTTATGATGCTCCGAACGTAGACTTTTCCGAAGGCATGCTCACAATCCGGCGCCAGAGGGATAAACTCGACAGGCAAGAGTAGACTTTCAAAGCAGTTGTTGGAGAAAATACTGTCAGATTGGTTGAATGCGCTCTTTTACGGCATTCGTCTACCCGTGTCACGCTCCTTTCTAATGAGGGTTTCGGAATCGGACCAAACCGTCCAAGGATCGGTGATATTACCTCACTGCTAATATTCACAGAGAATCGTATACCGATCCATCGAAGATCAGAAGACCCAGATATAGATAAGATGGCATCAATTTGGGATATGCCATTTGGTTGTGAATTCGACGCTCGTCTCAGACATGCTGTCAGATTGGTACACTTCAACTCCGGACGGTGTCTGTCACATAACGGGCCAGATGTATCGATGGTCAAAAATGACGGGCAATTTACCGGTCATTCTGTTTCGTGGTTTATAAAGCCTGTATGTCCTGGTTCAGGCCGATATACCATCAGAGCTGCCAGAGACTTGCTTACGTCCCTGAATGATTTTCGTTCCTTTCTTTTCAGGCGGTCTGATGCCCTCGGATCGCATTTGGTTGCAAGAGGCTTCCTACAGTTGGAAAACTATGTTAGTCCTGGCGATACGGCCATGAGGTTCCAGATAAAGCTGTAAGTCAACCACAGGCCGGGTGGTTTCGGTTAATAGTCAGTATTCGATGCAGCAAGCACTAGAAGACAAATGGTGATGCGTTTGTAAACATGCATCGGAGAATCAATGGACGTAGTAGAGATTAACTCATAGAGATATGGAACATGTGAAACTTTTAAGTCCCAGAAAGCTAAGCTGTGACTTGATCTCTTTTTTACATAATTGACGTAATACTAAGCTGTCTGAAGATTAGCTACATGGCAGATTAATGATACAGATTATAGACCGGCTTGGAGATAGATAGCTATATGGTACGACTCATGCTCGATATCAACGTTACATTGCATCTGAGGGGTAATGATAAGCATCCTGGGCCTTGGATGGGAACTACAGCATCGTGGTATCCACTGGTGGTTTTCCCGCGGGTATTGTGACGTGTTATCCACTGATCAACGATCAGTTAACCTCAAACGACCGGAATAGGGGACAAATATAAAGTCTGAACATGTGTACGTCCAACTCAGTGCTTCACCCCTCCTGTCGCTCATACAGACTGACGAAAAAATGGCAGAGAAATTAGCAGACGACTTGAAACATATCCAATCTATCAAAGAGGGAACCATAAACGATGCCTCCACAGCTGAAGCCTTGACTCTCTGCCGTGATGCAGATGAGATTGAGACAAGTCCTGAGCTTGATAAGGCTCTGCGATGGAAGCTTGACCTGAGACTCATGCCTCTTCTCTGCTTCACTTACGCTTTACAATCCATTGATAAGAACACTATCAGCTATGCTGCCGTGTTCGGCCTAAGAGAAGATCTCAATCTCAAGGGAAATGAATTCTCCTGGACCGGTGGGATATTCTATCTCGGTTATCTCATTTGGGAGTTTCCCACTAGTATGTTTCTCCAACGATTTCCGATCAACTACTTCATGTCAGGAACTGTAAGTCTCTCAGCCTTCCGGCCGTTGGCGTTTGCTGAATGTCACTAGGTCATCGCTTGGGGCGCCGTACTCATGGCCCACGGAGCCGTCAACTCCTTCACAACCCTCATCGTCGTGCGCGTCCTCCTCGGCGCCCTCGAAGCGGCCATTAATCCCGGAACAATGCTCCTCTTCAGCATGTACTACATGCGAAAAGAACAACCTCTCCGTATGGGCATATGGATTGGCTCCGCTGGAATGGGGTACATCATCGCTGGTATAGCAAGCTTTGGTATAGGCCACGTCAAATCTGCTCTACCGTCCTGGCGAGTACTTTTCATCATCTGGGGATCCATAACCGTTGCTTGGGGAGTGATTCTCCTCTTCTTGCTTCCGGGTGCGCCTATGAGAGCGAAGTTCTTGACGGCTGCTGAAAAGGCAAGAGTTGTGGCGAGGGTTAGAGGAAATGGCACTGGTATTGAGAATAAGCATTTTAAGATGGTCCAGTTCTGGGAAGCTATGGTAGATATGAAGACATGGCTGTTGTTCTTGTTTGCTCTCACGAGTAACTCGCCCAACGGAGGTTTATCCGCGGTAGGCATGTCCTTCTTCCTTCCCAGATTACTGCTAACAATTTGTCTCAGTTTCAAGGTCTTATCATTAAAGGTGCTGGCTTCAGCACCCTCGACACGACACTCTATCAGATGCCCTCCGGTGCAGTCCAACTTGTTGCATGCGTGATAGCCTGGTAAGCCCCCCATCCCTGCCACGGACCATTGAACTAACGACGACCTCACAGTTGGGGAGCTTCAACTATCAAGAACTCCAGAATTCCAATCATGCTTCTCGGTCTCGTCCCATTCCTCGCCGGTGTCCTCGGACTTCATTTCCTCCCTCATAGCGACGCATACGCTCGCTTAGCATGTTTATGGATGTCTTTCACATACACATCAACCTGGACACTTAGCATGTCCGTCTCAATGGCTAACACAGCGGGGCATACTAAGAAGATCACGACAAATGCTTTATTGTTGATCGGGTATTGTCTGGGGAACTTTGTCGGACCGTTCTTTTTCAAGTCTAATCAGGCGCCTCAGTATGAGCTTGGGGTGGGTATGATGTTCACTTGCATTGCAATTCAGGTGGCGAGTCTTGTGGCGCTATGGGTGCTCTTATGGATGAGAAACAGGTCAAGGCGGGGCCTTCATACTTCTGAGAATCAGCAGAGAGCTTGGGAGGCGGGACTTCTTGATGAAACTGACTTCAAGAATAAATACTTCCAGTATGTGTATTAGCTATATATAGTCTTACTTACCACAAGTGTCAAGGAAATGCAGAACTCAGTGTCCAACGGCCGCTCACAAGGCTTTCATTGCCCACTCCATGGTCTTCCTAATGGCTTCATCCTGATCCTCAACAGGCTCATATCCCAGTATCCTCTTCGCCTTCTCCAATGACCAACAGCACCCAGAGTCCAGATGATCAATAGCAGTCCTTCGCATACCAGGTTTGATATATCCCAACGTCAGGACCCAGTAAACCCATTCAGCCGTCGATGCCATCGCCTGCATTACAGGGAACGGGATTTTGGTGACCTCCTCCAACTCGACAGGATGTCCAGCTGCAGCGTAGAACTTCCGAGAAAAGTCAAAGAACTTCTGTGATTTACCATCAGAGATAAAGAATGCTTGGCCATCAGCCTTGTCCCGCGTCTCTATGTCAAGAAGGGCTTTCATGGCGAGGATATGTGCCTCGGCTGCTTTCTTGACGTACAAGAACTCAAACACCTTTGCATCATTGCCAACTTGCATTTTGTGCTCTTTTCTTCGAATACTCTGAACCAATTGAGGCACAAAGTTCGTGTCGTATTCGCCATATGTGGCTGGTATCCGTATAGCTGCAGTCCGAAGCTGTTCTGAGTCTGAAGCCAAGACGAGTCTTTCAGCCGCGGCCTTTGACATTGCATAAGCATTCGGGGCGTTTGTTTCATCATAAAGAACAGCATCGTCGTCTGATAGAGGTTCTTGCGTGGGTATAACGGCTGAATCAGAGGACGTAAAGACAAAAGCACAAGTATCAGCACAAGCCGAAGAAGCTCTCAGTAAGGCTTTCGTGCCATCGATGTTTGCCTTGATCAGGTTGGCAGGTGTATCAAGATAAGACGGCGAAGCTGTATGAATAACAGTTTGCGGTCTGAACGCCTCAAAGACCTGTTCAATCTGGCTCGTTATTGTCAAGTCGGCTGGATGAAGCGAGACGCGAGACTCGTCAGCAACATCAGCCGGCATCTTGGGATGACGGCTGACGATGGCGACAGTAGATTCTGCATTCTCAACAAGTTGTCGGACTATGTGTCCTCCCAAGAAACCGCTTCCACCCGTGACGAGTATTCTCTTTGGCGATTCCATGACTTGTATAAGTTTTGCAGAGAAATGGCTGATGAGTGTGGGGGAAAGAGAATGAGTGAGATTTTGATCAAGACACAGAGGAGAACTTATGTCAGCACCAGCTTGGGCTGACTGCAGATGAAGGAATCGTAGGATTCATAAGCGGCAAAAAATGAACACACAATCTAATATTTCAATTTCAAATATATCTATCGTCTCATCTATTCCTGTTCCTCGTTAGTAGAAATGAAGCCCAAATTGTGGAAAAGCTTGGACTGTCAGACAATATTAGTACCACAGACACATCCATATTTCAATGAAACGAGGGAGAATGAAACTTACACCCCATCCAGTGCCTTGAGAAAACATGCCAATGACCTTTTTACCGCGCGGAGTAACCTTGATCCACGGCAAATCAGAGGTTTCATCGCCATGACTCAGAACCTCCGTACGACCGGTATTGAGATTGAACTAACATGTTAGCTTTTACTCTCTCCATTCTCAAGGGGTAGTCTTTCTTACCCTGAGTCCAAAGATAAAGCCCTCGTGAATCTGAACCTCGAGACCCTCAATCTCCTCGCCACGCCCACCGTCGATTTGGCAGAATCCCATAGAATTGCCATGGCTTGGGTATCGTAACGGAGGGCGATCGGACTGCATTATTTCTTCCTCTACATCCCCAAGACATCTCTGTATGCTATCGTCCATGAACTCAAAGTTGAGGCGGGTAATGTGACACCAGTCGAAGATTTCGGTGCCTATCGCAGTCATTTGTGTTTTGTATCGACCGTCGTTCTCGCCAAAGAAAGTTGTCATGATTGGAACTTCGGGGTTGGTTTTCTTGCTGAAGGGTAGAACTCCATCCAAGAACAATTCGGGGGATGGAATCTCGGGGTCCCAGAGCAATCTATCCCTGGGTTCTTGTCTCTTTGTTATGCGATCGCGACTTAGCGACACAAGTTTAAGTTCCTACAGAGTTAGTTCCGTCCTATACTGTGTGGTTGAGCAAAGCTTCCATCGAATCCAGCAACGATGAGAGAAATGCCCTCAACATCGATAAGACGTCTCCTAGTGTAGCCCACCGGATCACCGGCCCACGAGGACATGGTGTCATCCTCAGTGATGGCCGCGATTGCTCTAATGCCACGCATATCGAGGGCCACTTCGAATCCCCTGACATATTGATCATCGGGAAGTGTTATGTGTTCCATTCGTGATTTGTGAGTGTATCCAAGAGACTCAAACACGCCATCAGCGCCAACAAACATGAGGCCAGAGATAAATGGACCGTCCGGAGTATCAACAAATAATACAGACATGAGCATTACCTTGAACTTTTGAGAGAACCTTGCGGACCGGATTCGCAGTATCCGGGAGCCGCCCATGAAAAGAGCTGTCGGTTCGAAAACATATCGCTCTGCAGTTATGAGGGAATTGGGCAACGAATTTGGTGCCTCAGGCTCAACAAGCGACTTGATGTGGTTTCCAAAGCAATCCACGTCTTTCATCTGGCGAAGTATTTTGCGAATCTCTTTGACGAGTGACCAGACACGTTTGCGATTACCCATTTCCGAGTTATCAGACGCCCAAATATGAAGAGAGAGATACAGCGCCCTCCATGATGTCGGGGGAGTAACAAAGACTTCAGGAAGGTAATCAAACTCGTGCCCCTCTGTGAATCGTGAAACCCAGAAGCGTTCGGACAGGCTGAGGGTCGCGACCACACGGGAAGCCAGGCGAAGGGAGTGAACATCGGGAGAGGGAAGAAAGGCTTGCGGGGTAGTAAATAGGTTCACGTTCACGGCAGACAAGTACTGGTAGATGATGCGGAGAAGAGACAGCACTATCAAGTTCTAACTCTAAAAAAGTCGGGATAAAGTGATCGTAATTCTTCAAGATGGCGAACCTGGTGCTGAGACGCTGGTAGGTCAGGTAGAGGCAAACCTTCTTCCACAAAGTGAATAGCAGTCCAGCCAGCGTCCTTTGCCCCAACACAATTCTTATGAGAGTCATCTATGAACCGTCAGTCAAGATTCACAAAAGGTGATCATCTTACCAATAAAATAACACCTCGATACATCAGAGACTCCAGCTTCTCTCATAGCTTTCATAAACATTTCCTTATGCGGCTTACACACAAATGGCACCTGAGAATAATCACAATACGTCAACCCCTCAAATAAATCATCCACGCCCAACAGCCTCACAACCCTTTTCCCGTGGTTCACATAAGCATTCGTTAGCAGCCAAAGCTTCACTTTAGAAGTGTCGACATCCTTGAGGAATTGTCGTAATTGGGGATTGGGCTTAATGAGGTCGTCCAATGGGACCGCGTCATCGACTTTGGCGTTGTAGTCTAGCGCGTCAATTTGGTGGTGGCGTACCAGGCCTTCAATTGCCTGGCCGTATTGCTGAGAGTAATCCTTGTGAAGACGCTCTGCGTCGTCTGGGGAGAGGCCGAGATGTTTCTTGAAATAATCGTCAATGTTGCGGGACATGTGCTCAAGAACTTTATCATCTGTGTATGTCAGGCTCTGTATGGGGTCTTGTCACAGTTGGCGTTTGCGTACTGCGTGAGTAAAGACAGTTGTCAATGTCGCTGAAACCGTTAGAAGTGGCTTGGAAGAGGTTGGAAGGGATTTTACAAGAACAATACGGGCTTTTCTGAGGCTTGATCCATCGCGGCTGGTGATTTACGTGAAAGTGGTGGGTTGAAGTCTAGGTAAGGAATTGAGGAGGAAGTATTCTGAAGATCAAAAAGTAAAAGTGATGACTGTTTGATTTACGAATCAGGCAAAAATATCCACCAGAAGTCCAAAATTAATAAAGCACCAGGAATATATATCAAACTCATACCCAAATATTTACAGACTCTATAGGTCAAACTATTTTTCTTTCAACTTCACTGCATTTTCAAGAGTGTCATTATAAATTAGACAGTTTCATGGCGGATCTACAGGGTAGGTATTTTCAGGAGACAAGGACGTCAAACAGATATCTGCAGGCAAAGAGTCACTCACATGCTTTATGAGACTGTTTGCGCTTACGGATGAGCCGATCACCAGAGAAGATTCTTCAATCCTCATCTGCATGTGTCAAAGAAATGTCAAACTCAGGTAATTCATAACAACACTCACGACAAAGATTCAACCTCGCTCTTTAATACGGAATTACTCGGCATATTCCCAACCGCCAAAACACCATTCCAAACCACGCCCTTTCACCAACCACTTCAGCTTGGTAATTCTCCCATCAACCTCTAAATCGCCGACTTTTGCAAAACCGCGCCAAAAACCGAGGTGGCTAAAACACCCCTGCGATCGCAAAAGCCGAGCCTATCACAGTGCAGCAACCAATAACACTAAACGTCCCAAGACACCGAGGCATCTTAAGATAGCGATATACCCACAGCTTATCTCCGTAAAAAGAGAGCGTCATTACAAATCTGATGCGCGCCGTGGAGCCGCAAATTTGTTATCTTGTTTTTTAAATACATCAGTATCCCATGCGAAAAAAAAGAGGGTCTTGGCATGTTTGTTTGATCAGTATCATTTTTTAACGACACGATGAATGAGAAGGAAGTTCCTCATGATGGGAATATGTCCCAACGAGCTTCTCTGGACAGGGAGTCTTTGACTGATCTTGAAAAGAATGCGCCTGCAGATGGGGCTCCTGATGATCAGAATGCGAATCTTAGTGATCAGACGACTGAAGCTGGCAACTTGAATACCGACTGTGAATCCTTTGAAGTTTCGTGGGATGGCGACAAAGATCCTCTATGTCCACGGAGTATGTCGACGTTACGAAAATGGATGATTGTTTCAATCGCCTGCATGGGAAGTCTCTGCGTGTAAGTCTCCAATCTCATCATCCCTTCACATTCACTAACATCTTCAGAACATGCGCAAGTTCAATCTACACAGCAACATACACCCAAATGAACGCCGAATTCCACTGCTCCCAGATCGTCGCCACCCTCGGCCTCTCAACATTCGTCCTAGGAATCGCCCTCGGTCCCGTCTTAACCAGCCCGTTGAGCGAGTACTACGGCCGAAGACCAATCTACCTCGTCTCATGGGCCATGTTCATAATCTGGACGATTCCCTCTGCCGTAGCGCAAAACATCGAGACCATGATCATCGCGCGTTTCTTCACTGGTTTCGCGGGGAGTTCGTTCCTTAGCGTTGCAGGCGGAACAGCGGGTGATGTTTTCGAGCGTCATGAGATTCAGAAGCCTATGAGTTTGGTATCGTTGGCGCCGTTTATCGGACCGGCTATTGGGCCGTTGATAGGGGGTTTTATTAATTATAATACGAATTGGCGGTGGACGTATTATGTTATGTTGATTTGGGCTGCGTTTGTTATGGTGGCTATTGTGGTCTTTGCGCCGGAGACGTTTCATCCGATTTTGTTGAGGGACAAGGCGAGGATGTTGAGAAAAGAGACTGGGAATGAGGCGTACAGAGCGCCGATGGAGCTTACAAAGAAGCCGATTCTCGAAACACTCAAGCTTTCAGTCCTTCGACCGTTTCAGCTGCTCTTCTTGGAGCCTATGTGTCTCTGCCTGGACCTCTACTCCGCTATCCTTCTCGGTATTCTGTACCTGTTCTTCGGCGCTTTCCCTCTCATCTTCCGAACGAACCACGGTATGAGTCTTTGGCAGACTGGAATGACGTTCTTGGGAATTCTGGTCGGATTTGTTATTGCAACGGCTACGACTCCCTTCTGGGCCAGACTTCGACTTCGATGGTTGGCCGAGCAGGAGAAAGAGACTGGAAAGGCTATCAGTGAGCCCGAGTACAGATTACCTCCTTGTATTCTTGGAGCGATTCTTATCCCTATTGGGTTGTTTTGGTTTGCTTGGACGACGTACTCTGGCATTCATTGGATTGTGCCTATCGTTGGATCCGGAGTTTTTGGATGCGGGTAAGTTTCTCTGGCCTCATCCTTTCCGTTATATACTAACACCTGTTCTTTAGCATGATGCTCGTCTTCACTGGAATCTTCACCTTCTTGGTCGACGCTTACCCCCAATACGCTGCTTCTGCTATGGCAGCCAACAGCTTTGCCCGATGCTCTTTCGCAGGTACGTCCAAATCACCCCTTTACTTCCAACAAAAGTCACTAACAATCGTATAGCGGCATTCCCACTGTTTGGCATTCAGATGTATGAGACGCTTGGTTATCAGTGGGCTTCCAGTCTCCTCGCTTTCTTGACGGTCGCCATGGCGCCGTTCCCTTATCTATTCTTCAAATATGGCAAGAAGCTGCGAGCGAAGAGCAAATTTGCTTCAAAGATCTAAAAGTACGACAGAAAAAGATTTGGTGAGGAGATACGTAATTGGGCCAGCCGAAAGTTGGCTGTATCACTCGGTTTTAGGGTGTAATAGACGAGGTTGAAGGGAAAAGCATTATAGAGTAGCGACACATAGAATATATAGACTTCATACCCTATTAAAAGAACTGTATTTCGCCAGTATGACCAGAATTCCGTCTTTCTCTAAAAGCTTTGTGAATCTGCCATGGGTGGGAAAGTTCCAAAGTTGCCGGGCAGTAATGGACACAGACCATGCTGAAGCAGTAGATCAACATCAATGGTATCCTCAGCCCAAAAGTTGTCAAAACCGAACTGATCCGCCGGCTGTTGAAACAGATCATTTGTTTCCATTACAGCGCCAGCGACTTGAGCGTTCGTCGCGCCAGTGAACGGACCGCCATTCTCCGCCAAAGTCTGAGACGTGGCCCTGCTGACTTGCGCCGAGGTATTCAGAGTAGAGTCCTCGTTACGGTTAGAGTTTGCGATGCGCGACGTCACGTCGACTATTGAACCTGCTGAAACAGCCGATCCTTGACCTGTGAGCCTTCGCATGAGGTTGCCGAAGAATCTCATGATCCATAGTCCTACGGGCCAGTGTTTCGCGAGTTCACTGAGCGCGAGGATGCATTGGCGTGATTTGTTGCCGGCGAGTTGGCGTCGGATGGGATCTTTGCGGCAGATGACGAGGGTGTGGATGGAGATGGCGCCGAAGACGGCGGGGACACTGAGAAAAGGTTAGACTTGGCGGAGTGAGAGGTTGGGTTCATTTACATGTGCATTTGACTCTTACTCATTGCTCCGACAGCGAGAAGATCTTCCGTCATACGAGTAATGGAATCAGCTGCCCGCCGAGCCCAAATGTCTCCTTCGACTTCAGCCGGCGTAAGATCCTCGATTGCCTTCGGCCTGAACAAGAGAATGTAGTAGTTCCTGATCAAAGTCAGATATTTCGTCTTCAAACGCTGTCATGTCTCTTACTGGTACGCCATGTGCAACTGTGTCGCCCAGAACGCTGGACCCAATGTCTCATCAAGCTGCGCCCTCTGCATGCATTTTGGCAACTGCGCTTCCCATTGTTCAAGTCTTTGTTTGAGGCGATCTGGCTTGTACTGTTCTAAATCGGGGCAGCGAGGACTGTATTCTGCGATAACGATATCTCCGACTGGATGAATGTCAGTGAATCGAACGCGAACGACTGCGCGATTGAGGATGGCTCACGGATTTCTGCAGCCTTTGTCATCTCTATCGCAAGAGCCGTATGGTGTTCTTCTTGTCTGGTTATTAGAGGATCGTTATGGTCGTCGTCGAAGTAGAAGTCTTCTTCGGTAAGAGGTTCGATATCGCAGTCTTCGTCCCTGATTCTGCATGGCTTGCCGAGGCATGCTGCGGTATGTCGGTCGCGAGTCTATAAGTGTTAGTAAGGGAACTCAAATGTTTCGCTACTTCTACTGACATAGATGGACCACCAGATTCGTTTCCGCAACGCTCTTTTCTCAGGGCTCAGCCTCTTTGCAAATGTACTGTGTCCAAGTAAGTATCAACTCACAAACAGTGAGTGTTCCACATACGACGAATACATCCCCAAAGACTGCGCACAAGATGTCGCACAACCAAGCCAGAACCAAGAGTCTTTCTGATCATCCGGCCCATTCCACCAAAATCCCAGAAGAAAGACTGCTGCAGTGAGGACATTCCGGTCAGTCTCATGATCAACATCATACAGCGTTTTCGCACGAAGATAATGATGTTTGCGAGCAGCAGTCCTATCACTGAATCCAGCAGCTTGTATAAGACTCTCATCGCAGAGAATGAAGGTGACAAGGAACATCGCGTGCAAAAGCATAGGCGATGCTTTGCCCTGTCTGTACAGCTCCGAAAAGGCGCGTCTGTCTATTACTGGATAAGGCGGATGAATGATTTCGAAAAAGGTGTATACGAGACGGTCAGATATTTCTTTCGGTGGCATCGTTAACGCATCTTGTAAGCGGAGGGGCTCAACTTGGGGTCGGGTTGGAATAATTGCGCGGTCTGCTATTGATGCTGGTATGGGATAGTGGACTTTGACAGGCTCGCTGACACCACCTCTTAGACTGCATATCATCTCGACGATGTATGATAAGCTGTTTGAGTCGCCCAAGAAGTATGACTTGTCGTTCCCAGACAAGCTCTGTTGCTTAGAGCCCGGCTCATTATCTCGTGCGATTCCCGTGGGGACTGGCTGACTGTGTTCCTGGTATTGCAAACTTTCGTTGCTCTGAGGCGTAATTACTGCAATACTGTCGCTCAAGGTATCATGTTGGTCGACTGGACTTTGCGCCTGCTGTCTTCTTGACACTCGTTGCGCAATACTTCGCCTAGCATATCTACAAACCCGTGAGCCTCAATTCTTCATCACATCGCATCGTTTATTCGTACTTTCCACGTTTCGAGTCTATCAACTCACAAGCAACATCGCGCGTACGACAATGCCAACAAGGCTGTCCATCAGCGGCGTCACACTTTACCCGTCTTGCGTGACACGCTTTGCAAGCCACGCGAGCTACACGCGTCCGGCTAGGTGCAGCACTTGGTGATCTAGCGCTGCTTTGGCGATTTTGTGACTCGGTCATTGAGATTAGAGTTGATGCTGGTGATTTCTCAGCGGCTTGTTGGTGAGAGATTAAGTCGCCGACTCGGCGACTTGGGTGAAGCGTGAGATGACGGGAATAAGACGGTTACGTAAGGTGGAATGACGTCGCGGCTTGACTTGTTATTGGTGGATGTTGATCTTATCGCCTGGCTCCGTATCTTATCAGTGGCACGGGATAACGTCAGAGGCGGACATTACCAATACTGTGCTGCTCAATGACCGGGTCATTACTCAGAGAACTTGATTTGATATTAGATACATGCTTATATCCGTTCGTATTAATTCCTCCTACTTGCGAGAAAGCTTCTGAGGTGGTTTGGAGGATAGTATTGCAATATTAGGATCTATGAAAGGACATAAGACAGGAAACGCTTATATCACAAGGAACTCAGAAAATATCCGTAAGTTCAGAAGTTCTCCATTCATTATATGTAAAATAAATGCATATATAACCATTACTGACAACTAATAGTTTTAAATGCTGACCTTCTTTCTCATTCGACTTTCTATTTGAATCATATGCTTCATAAAACTTGTGGCCAGGTGCTTCAAGTTCGGATCAGGCTATTGAGCCCGAATTTGATATAGTTGCTGTCAAGTGTAAGTTCCTTGCTGTAGGGTTCAATTGCCATACACAGACATTCTGATTAAAATGATTGTGATGATCATATTTCATGATAGGGTGCACGGGAATCACCAAGTAACCGAGTCCTGGGTGGCACGATAAAGGGCAATAATCGACCAATATATTGGAGTTTAAAATCTCTACTAGTTTTACTGGTAGTCCCTAGGGGGTAAGAAAACTTCAGAGTCTGTATAAGGATATTAATAAATTAAAGAAGCCCTTGAACTTAGGCTATCTTACCTGAATGTATCATTCAGAATTAAATTCCTAAGCTCTATTACCCCCCCTAGGTACCATGCATCCATCGCATGAAAACACATTATCATTGATTCGCCAAGGCGTGCTTACGAAGGGGTATTGTAATACCTGACATCTCAGCTGAATGACGACACGACCGTGTCAAACCTCACCGTGAATTAATTCACAAAAGATCGCTGTTTTGTTCAATTGATGTGCAAGCCTGCAAGCCTGCAGATCACTTTGAGCTTACACCAATGACATGTTGTCTTATGCTGTTGTTAGGAAACAAAGCAACACCTTGGGCGTCATAGGAAGAATACGCTCGTCACTAAGCCGTGAATTTTGTCAGTTTTGCTTTTTTAGAAACGTCATCTTGAAATAATAGAGGATAAGCAATTTGTTAATTGAGTTGAGACGTTGGCCAGGGCGCGTGGAGTCGTAGACATCATGTAGACGTATCGCAGCGCGTCGTCAACGAACCACTTTAACAGAGGACAGTAAGTCAAAGAGGAATATTTAAGCATGAGAAATTCCCAGGAATTGATCAGGGAAAGATATCGATAAACAATACTTTCACAAATAACTATCAAAATGACTGGGACCGACAACACCAACCTCGGCAACTTTGCCAACCGGTATGTCCAAACTCATTCAACTCAACAAGCTTTGAATGGTAATGTATAACAAACATAGACCCAAGGAAGAGGTTCGAGAGATTGCCTCCAAGGGCGGAAAGTCCAGCCACTCTGGCGGCTTTGCCAGCATGGACGCCGACAAGCAGGTTAGTTAACCACTTACCTAGGCAAATATCACATTCTAACAGATCATTCAGCGAGAGATCGCTTCTCAGGGCGGCAAGGCCTCATCTGGCTCTTTCGAGCCTGGAAGTGAGAAGGCCAGAGAGGCTGGCCGCAAGGGTGGACTGGCTTCCTAGTTGTATTACTATTATGAGACACGACTTTGAGTTGATAGCAGGGCTCTATCGGCAGAATCTAGGAATATGAATTGATTTTCTGGCTCCGCTGTCTTGCTCGCCAGGTAATGTGGGGGTTATATGACTTCTGGCAATACCCTGACGTTCTAAGCCGTTGTCGATTAGATGCATTCACTAATCAGGCCAGCCTTCGCATCGCGTATTGGACAGGCAATGAAACGACTGACCAACAGCAAAGGCTTCCAGTGTCCCATCCATTTCTGATCAATGCTATAAAAGAAGTCAAGGCCACGCACGAATTCGGGAGGGATAAAGAGGAGTCTAGACGGCAGCACAGACCAAGAAAGCAATGGCCTGCTTGATCGTGTGAGCTTTGTACAAAGCATGTCGGAAAAGGTCCTTGCGCATACTCACTCTCCGACGGCATCTGTCTCAAGATCCTTACCAATATCACTGCCACTATGAGGCCGGGATACAATAAGCTTCTTCTTAATAAGAATTTTGCTCTAGCGCTTAGTTTAAGCTTACCGCTCGTACTACGTAATTTGAGTGTGAGATTTCTGAAGGTGCCATGAACGGCACAAAATGGTACCGACGGCCCGAATGACTCAAAGGTTTGCATCTCAGACAACTTGGTTTTTTCCTTTTTCTCAGGTAATTTCCAGTTACATTCTTCAAATGCATGTCTGGCACATCCATGTTTTGGCGTAGTGATAGGTGAGCACTCCCACTCAAGGAAGTCTCTTGTGGGTTACAAAATGGTGCTTGATGCGATGTAATAATAATAGAGTGTCACTCTCGCTACCTGAGCTACTACCGAGTGAACCCGATCCCATAATATTAATACAAACACAGTTTGCCTATCTCTTTGTTCCTCGCCGTCGCTCGGCCTATGCTCGGTAGTCCTTCTGAGCCCTGCGACGATGCGCGGACCTCTTTGTGTTGATCGGTTGACCATTGGGGCCCTCGTTCTCGCGACGGCAGTTAACGCCGGCTTCATTACCGCACCTTAAAGGGAGGAGACAGCAGCCGTCGTTGTCACGGAATACTTCCAGGCCGTCGCTTGCCCTGCCCAGTGACACACAGGTTGGGCCGTCGGGAAATCCACAACTGTGATAGCGTGTTAGCAGAGCCAAACTCAATATCACGGCGCAAAGATCCGGGCATACCCATTCTTCGCGAGGATGCCGACGGCGAAAAGAACCGAGACTAGAGCGAACTGCATTTTGTGTTGCGGGAGAAGAAGAAAGGGCACCAGGCCTGAAGAGAAAAGATGTAAAGGATTGTGAGAAGGGGGAGCCGATGCTTAAGAGAATAGGGGAGAGAATAGCTGAAGTCAATGTATGGGATGCTTTCTATATATTTATATGCTCGACAAAACACATCCCCCGAATAAGGTGGTCATGGCTCTTCTCTTGGCTGAAACAGCGCCGGCCCTGTAACAAAGTTAAAACGTAAGAGTTCCTTCTAACACCTCCACTTGAGACGTGGCATTACTAAGATAGAAATTCTGGTATAGTCAACATTCGAGGACCCTTGGTGAAACGTCAAAAGTCGACCTGAAGAGTGTCCTCATTATCTAATATAATTAATAGTGGTTTAAAAATGTTATATATACAGTAGCCTTGAAATGAAACACGAGTGGACCTCCTCACGCCTTTGGCTGAGCTAGACCGATATGGGCTCATCCGGGGCTAAGTCGGAGCTGATGTTTCCTCCACCCGCCTTACCTCGCGACTTCACGATATTGTCATTAGTGTAGACCCCTCGCTTCTCAGCAATGTCTCAATCCCAAAAATGACTGCGTTGGTACGTAAATGGCATTATTGGAGGGGGTTCTACGCTCTGACACCTTTGGAATTTTGTCAAACTTACTTACAACATCATAACAAAAGTAAATTGCGATAAATGACGAGCGCTGTGTTACGTGAAGGCAGGGAACAGACATGACGACAAAACTTGGGAATAAGTCACTGTGCATCTTAGAAACACTGTTCCTAATTTGTGCGCCTCGCATCAATTCTTCCAAGGCTGAATATTATAATTTATACCGTAACAGTTGGTTTCTACGAGACCCTCGTAATGTCATGAAACCCTGTGTCACCGCCGTCGACGGCAACACCGGCTTTCCTATCGCCAAACTGATCCTCAAACGTTGTGACTTCTCCCGAAAAGCTACCTCCGTCAGCGGTCTAACTCTCCACCCCGAGTCCCCCAAAGGAAAAGAGCTCCAAGACCTGGGTGCCAAGACGCGTCGCTCACAAGCCCGGCCGTCTCCGGGTAATGGCCAAAACCTTGCAAGACACCAGCCGCGATACCATCTGTCTCATTCCTCCCGCCCACCAGCATAAGCTTGAGATTAGTGAGGAACTCGTTCATGCTGCGAAGAAGGCGGATGTTCCGAATGTGCTGCTTATTAGTTCGGCGGGGTATTAATATGCTGAGAGGGGGAAGCAGCCGCTGTTGAGTATCGATTTGGAGACGACATCGGCTATGGAGGCCAAGGGAGATCCGAATATTTCTACAGGGACGTCCGTTTGTATTATTTAGTGAGTCTGGTGTGATGATTGGAGGGAGAGAGGTAATTGGTTAGACCGTAATGTCTCGCGAAATTCATCACGGCCAGCGTGCCACTACTGCAGGCTTAAGTTATAACCGCTCATACCCTCCAATTATCATAGCTATGGTATCAAACGCTTCTGGATTGTTGTTCCTCTGAACCGCGCCAATCGCCAGCTTGGATAACTTCGCCTAACCCATCGGCGGTCGCCGTTACGCTAGCCGCGGTGAACTTTAACGGTACGGGAGGTTACGGTATGGCTGTTGGCGCAACAGGCTAAGCCAGAGGGTGTTCTTCCACCTCCAATTAGGAAATTCCACAAGCTTGCACCTGTTGCACTTGGTGGAAGCCAATTCAGATACAATGATCAGGAATTATACTGAAAATGTTGTAGGACGTTGCGCAGGTCAGCAAATCAATTTCCCGTCTATCCTCCACTAACGCCTTTACCCATAACCCTTTTGTCTTCCATCATAACTATCCCTAAATGTTTTACATGATAAGAATCGGCGTCTCACTACTAACAATCTCCGTCCATCTCCTCGTCCCCTGCATACTCCAAATCGTCCCCAACGCCTTGACCGCGACAGGAATACTTCCAAAATTCGTAATGCTATACAAGTCCGCCAACCTCGTCGCGAAGAACTCCCTATGCTCCGGAAGGATACTCTCCGCAGCAGCAATAAAGTACGTCCACACAAGAGCATGCACTCCTTTGGTGGAACAGTCAAGGTTGAGGACTTTTAGACGTAGTTGTTCAACGAGATGGATGGATTCATCGTCGCTGAGGGAGGATTCGGCGCGGCGCCGGTAGATGCTGCAGGCGTCGAAGATGGCGGAGCGGATGGTCTCTATGTTGGTGTAGTGTTCGGAATGTGGGGGGAGTTCGGGGTAGGCCATAAAGTCGAGGTATGCTTCTGGGCCGGTGAGGAGTTGGAGGCCTTTGGATTCGTTGGCTAGAGGGACGCCAAAGAGTTGGAACCTGAGAAATCGTGTCAGTGAACAGTCGGAATTTCCATCAGTGAATGATCTTACATCTTGATCTGCTGAAGAAAAAAGTCCTTCAGACTCGGCGGCAGCATTGATATCCAGTCTGGATATTGTGTGAGGCAGTTGAGCATCTCCAAGAGGTATGTATAGTTGTCGGCACCGGTGATTGTCTCGCCAACCAAGAGGACCAAGATTGTCGCAAGGATGTATGGGTTGAAGAGTTGTTCGGGGCTGAGTTGAAGTGAGTCCCGCCGTAGCTTCTGGACAATAGCTTGGTGACCTGCTTCAGCGATGCGTTGTAACCCGGGATCCCTTTGTCCTAGGTGAAACGCCGAGACGACTGATACAGCTTGTGCAAGAGTCTCATCTTGCCGAGCAAGTGGTAGAATAACGTCTCTGTATCCGTTGCTTAAGGAGAATGAATCTAGTACAACCATGTGCGCGGCGATGGTCTCAGAGACTACGTGCGTTAGAATGGCGACTCTAAAGAGGAGGCTGGTACTTACAATGACTGAATAACCTTCTTGTCTGGGCATTCGAAGCCTCATTCAGTGCTGGGTGTATCGTAACACCGTATCGATATGGCATAACGACACCACCAAATTCAGAAGCCGAGTCATCCGACGACGGCGACGTAGCATCATCAGAAGATGCAGAGTCGGGAGGAGTCGACGAAGTCGGGCTATCAGAAGCAGCGCGCCCCTTGGTCTTCCTCGCCCTCTCCTTTCTCACCCTCTGGGCAGAGTCAACCCATCTGAAACTCTTGCCAGGTTGAGGTTCCGCAGGCGTCGATGACGAGATAAAGGTCAAAGTCATAGACTTGCCGGCCCCAGGTGCGGAGTCAACGGCCATGTGGCTGCTGTACCTGCACCTCAAGCCCTGCCCAGAGCAAGAGATGCCCTTTTTCTGACACTTGAGGCATTCCGGCTCTGTCTTGTCACACTTGAGGCGTCTCTTGCAGCACTCGTAACAGCCTAAAACTCAACTTGTCAGCCCTATATCAATCACAGTGGAGTTCAAGACGCACCGTTGTTCCTCTTAGCAAGCGACATCTGGAAAAGCCAACAAAACCTAAGGGACCCTCTCTCTCGGTGTCTTACTGTTTTGGGGCGACCGTAATCTCTTATACTCAACGTCTTCAGGGAAGTTGGAGGTTGAATGATGGTTTCCGAGAGCCCGGTATGTGAGATACGCGCATGCGTGCTGGGGATTACGCATGGGATATGCAGATAGAGTTTCATGCTCGACGCTATTGATTGGAAGAATTGTCAAAGCTTCTGGATCAGGGTCTAGACGACACTAACGGCAATGCCGGGCCACACCGAAAAGCGACGGACTTGAAGATTTGAATTGGAGTGCTGTAGTCTACTGTAGGTACTGTACGGGGTAGTGACAAATGTCACCGATAGTAGCCATGGCGTAGTGATGACAATTACCGTGCTAATATTGTTTTGTATTATCAATTTTGAGTCATATTACCGTCAGTCTGGTTACTGATCATTATTCATTCTAAGTGATGATCTCGGAGTTCTCGCGCGAAACCTAACGCAAGGGAAGCAGGCTCATACAACGTAGTAGAAAACAAGCTTCGATAAACGCCACGGCGCTCTCCAAAGAACGAGACTAGAACCCAAATCGAAGGGCCCCCTTTCTCACATGCAAAACAATTTAGGCAAAAGTTGGGAGAAAATGAAAGACTAGCAAAATATCTCACAGTGAGACACGTCATGGACATATGGCGGATAACTTACCAGGAAATGGGAACCCAGCTCACAGCCACCATACTTCAGCCGCACCGGCAGACTAAACTCGCCATGGCAAGGCGAACCTTGATGTCCAATTGAAGGGATCGCCTTTGCCGAATATCTTCTTGTCGGGAAGCGATCGCGATCTCGGGAGCTTTCCCCCGAGTGACATGCCGTGGATATCTTCCCCGGCGAGCGACGTGGGCCTGGGGAGCTAGAACTGTCTGGGGAACGGTATGGGGGAGGGATGAGGATTGCCGCGTAATTAGGAATGAGTGCCATAAATGCCGTCGGTTGAATTCTTCGGCATCTGTCCGTAATGAAGTGATAGTCTGGTATTTAGTTATTGTGTCAAAGCTAAATGTCTCGGTGCCTCTCCGTAATGCAAAACTCTCTTTTCAGTGGTCACCTACAACGGCCGACTCCGACCATCCTGATTGGAGGCAGGTTTACGAAGCCATCGTGATCCCCGCGGGGTATTTCATGCTAGTTTTTATGCCAAGACTATGATTGACATAACTCCTCTTCATAGATAAGTAGCCCAGCACCCATTCGTAGATGGTCACAATAGTTATCTCCTTAGTTATCTCCCATAGCCGCTTATCCTTATCGGCCATCGGTTCGGTTGATTGGTTACCGAGAAGGGCAGGCTATCACGAGAATTTTTCCCTACTAGATCCATAATTTATCATGTTATTCCCGGTTTTTATTCTGGAGCGGTATCGGGACTTGACTTATCACGTTAGATTTTCTTACCGTAACATGACTGCAACAAGCTACTTAAGATTGCGATACCGCAGATCCTCACCGTGAATTCGTTGTTCGAAAATTATTTGTTTTTAATGAGTAAAAAATGGCTGAAAAAACACCCCAAAATGATGAGAGCAATGGCGAGACCATGTTGTAAGTTCTCAATGCCTTGACCAAGTGAAAAAATGCTAATTGGTGAAGCAAACCAATCAATACGCTGCGCCGTGAACCGACAAGGTCAGAAATGCAAGATCTCGAAATCATCGCCTCAGCAGGCGCATCTTTCCGACCCGGCGACATCCCGCCTCCGCCAGACGGCGGCATTGAAGCATGGACACAAGTAGCAATGGGCTGGATCGTCATCTTCGCAACATGGGGCTACGTCAATTCGTTTGGAAGTTTCCAAGCACACTACACCTCCACACTCCCCCAATCACCTTTTCAAATCTCGTGGATCGGGTCGATCCAAGTATGGTTTACGTTCTTTGGGAGTGCGTTCTCTGGAAGGTTGCTCGATGCTGGGTTTTGGATCCCCACGTTTCTTGTTGGTGCGGGGCTGCAGCTCATTGGGATTTTCATGATGAGCTTGTCGACTTCTTACTGGCATCTTATGATCACGCAGGGTGTTGTTACGGGTATTGGTGGCGGTATTATCTTTGCGCCGTCGTTGGCGTTGGTGGCGACGTACTTTGAGAAAAGAAGAGGTATTGCTATTGGACTTGTCACTACGGGTAATTCTCTCGGTGGTACTGTTTATCCTCTTGTTGTTCGAGCTCTTCTTCCCAGCATCGGTATGCCCTGGACATCGAGGGTGTTGGGATTCATTAATTTGGCTGGATTTATACTCGTGGCTATTTTCATGAGGCCAAGACTCCCGCCGCGACAGACTGGACCGATTATCGATTGGAGTGCGTTCAAGGATACCCTTTACGTATCTTATGTGGGCGGGTTGTTCTTCTTTGTGTGGTCTGTGTATTACACTTTCTACTACGTAAGTACCCTTAATCTTCTCCCTTTGTACTTCTTACTGACAATAGTAAAGCTTGCATCTTTTGGTCAACAAGAAGTCGGAATGTCCTTTGCCGATTCATCCTTCATCACCACCATAATCAACGCCGTCGGTCTTCCAACCCGAGTCTTAATCCCCGTGCTCGCCGACAGAATCGGCCCATTGAACACCATCGCACCAGCAGCTCTTTGCGTCGCCATAGTTGCGTATACATGGGTTGCAGTCCATGACGTTGCTGGCGTTTACATCTTTTCTATTTTCTACGGCATCGCATCAGGCGCTTTTCAAAGTCTCATGCCCACTGGAGTCGCCAGTATCACAAAGGAACTTGATACCATCGGCACGAGGATGGGCATGTGCTTTAGTCTCGTCTCCTTTGCGGGTTTGTCTGGACCGCCTATTGGTGGTTTGTTGCAGGATCGAAGTCTCACTGGGGCTCATATATGGGCTGCGCTGTCGAGTACACTCTGCGCGGTGCTATTGGTGCTCGCGAGAGTTTTGAAGGTTGGTTGGAAGGTAAAGACTAGATGTTAGACCAAGTTCTGTGTGGCGGTTGTAAGCTCTCAATCACAGGTACAATGTTAGACAAAAGCATATAGATACTCTCAGTAATCTAGATAGACTAATAGTTAATCGAAGTCATAGAACTTCCACCCCGCCTTGAAATCCTTCGTAAGCTCATCATTCAGAATCAACGCCTTAACCATCTCAATCGGCAGCCCACCAGTCTTTAGAATAGCATCATGATACTCCTTCTGCGTCATCTTCCCACTATCGACAGCCATCTCCCTCAATTTCCAAAGCTGAAGCGCCCCAAGCATATACCCGGCCTGATAAAGCGGCGAATAAGTCCCCTCAACGGATCGTCGAACTTCACCTTCAGCCGTACTTCTCTCATGATTAATCCTGTTGACGAGCAAGTCAACAGCTTCTTGAGCTGTCATCTCACCCAAGTGAAATTTCAGCGAGAATATAATCCTCAAACAGCGATGCATGCGCCACCAAAGTGCACCAATCCTATTCTCAGGCGACTTGTGGAAATCATCTCGTTCATAGAACAAAAACTCCCAGTACAATGCCCAACCTTCCACGAAAAAGGGTGTATTGAAGACTTCTTTCCTATGGGAATTATACCGATCTGCCATGTAGAGCTGTAGTCTGTGACCAGGGAACATCTCGTGGAAAGCTGTCGCATGAGCGAAATGCTTATTGTTACCACGCATAACCATGAGTTTAAGATCATGTTCCATTGATGAAACAGGATAGGAAACGTAAATAACCGGACCGCCAAGGAAGAAGGGCGAAACCTTCTGCTGTTCTGCACTAAGCATCGTCATGCGCCATGTTGAGTTTGCCAAAGGGGGGATGGTGACGAGATCGCGTTCTGTGACGAAGAGACTTCCTTCAACGACCAAGTTGCGGACGAATTCTGTTTGCTTTCCGGGTTCGACATAGTCATTCTTGACGTGTTCAAGGGCTTTCTTCCATTCTTTGCCGTAGCCGAGAGCTTCAGATTGTTTGATCATTTCTTTTTCACACCATGCGAATTCTTGGTTTCCAATCTTGATTAGCTCCTCAGGCGTGTAAGGAATCATCTCGGCTTCGAGTTCGACTTCCAGTCCTCTGCGCCCGATTGGTTCCCCGACAATGGCGTCTTCTCCGTTCTTTTGATTCATACCGGCTAACTTTGTTTGAACGACGTCAAGATAGCTCGTAAGAGAGGTATTCGCCGCCTGCCACGGTGTCGTAATCCAGAAGTCGAAAAGGGGATCATAAGTCGAGTAAAATGTGAACCATTCGCCCAAAAGATCCAGAAGATTGGTGATAGCTTTACTCGCAAGATATCCTGTTGTTTCTGTGACATTGAAACCACCATCTTGCACCTTAGTCTGAACCTGGGCGATAGATTTGGTGATGTTGTTCAGCAAACCTGCCGTTTCTTTGGCCTTCATCGAATCGACATCCTGACGCGCCTCAAGCATCCCAATAAGATCATCTGCAAACGGTAGTAAGGGGTCATATTTCTCTTTTGAAGCGCTTTGAAGATCCAGATTGTTGAGTTGACGTGTATGATACGTGTTGAGCATTATATAGTCCACTTTGCCTTCCTGATCGAGATGCTCAAAGTCAATTTCTCTGAGAAGATCCTGTTCGCTCTTGTGATATGTCTTCAAGGCTTGATAGCGGCGCGGCGCCATATCAACGTTGTAGAACTCATCGAGTTCACCGAGATCTGCCTGTGTACGGATGACATGATCGGTCATGGACAAGTTGAAAGAGTCTCCTGCGATGGCGAATGAGCCCCATTGGCCACCGAAGTGACTCCCTGCTAATGCCATCTTTGTCAGTAGCATCAGTTCGTCGTAGATGTCGGAGGTGCTGGAGAGGCAGAGGACAAGTGCAAGCAGCCACAAACTGATCATTTCCAAGAGGGGTCTTTGAGTTGACCTTTATACTCGAATTACTAACGTCGTATTGTTCATACTTCGGCCATGTAACCCGTTAATATCGGACGTGTGATCCGCGTTGTCGATCAGTACGACTTTTCGAAGTCTTGTAAGATAAAGCAGGGTTCCCCGCCCGCAGGAAGCTGGGCACTTTTGATATTTCCACTTGTACAAGGATCACGATATACTCTATTTGGTAGGTAGATAGGTGCACTGTACGTCATATTCGAAAGACAATTCTCTTTAGTGTTTAATTGGGGATCGGTTCCATGCAGAGAAACGTTGCATGATGGCGGTAGATAACTCTAACCTCCGTATCTTAGGTAGGATTTATGGTTGTTTTAGGTTTTTGCTATCGGGCTGTTCGGGAAAGTGATACGAGATGATTGGTTGCTTTGGATGGGAATACGATGGGACATCACTGCCGAAATTTTGAGTTCGCTGTAAAATGAGACATTGACTAATAAATTACATGAATAATAAATAATGCCATTTCATCCTGAGTTTCACATTCTGGGCACCAACTTGCTAAGCTTAAAATTTGGATTGGCGAGCGTTTCCAACAGTTTCAAGATAGTACCGTTTATCACTTATGCTCGTGCTTAGCCTTCTTCTTAGGTCTCATATCGCCCTCATAGATCTTAAAGAAATTCTCCGGTTCAGTAGGATGCTCTCCAGTAACACCGTGGAAAGCAGTGGTTGAGATGTAGTTGGTTTTACCCTCTTTCACAAGGCTGTAGTACTCGAGAAGGTATTGCTGTTCGGATGGATCGATGTCAGACTGGGACTTGAGAACTCTCTTTGCTTCAGCACTGGAGGCGATCGGGTAGTAGGAAGAGGGAATGGGACTGGTAGAAGGCATACTGGGAGATGTTCTTGAACTGAAGCTCAGCGCCAAGAGCTTTTCTGGCCACAGCTGCCAGCTCTTTGCTTGCGCAGAGCATGGGACCTACATCAATCACTGAATCAACCTTGTTGCTTACATGCCCTCAAAAGTCCCAACTCACCAGTGACGACCATCATCTGGCCGCGATGTCGGTCATCGAAACCATGCTTGCCCTTGCCAGTCAGAACATGAGCAGCGTCATGATTAAGGTTCCTTATCAGCGTAATCACCTGACCGGGCCTCGATCCTAAACAATAGAAAGGTTTAGGTAGCTATGCATAGAGTAAATATTCAGTTTTATTAGATTAATGCGATGGTACTAGCTTAACCCCTGACTCAAACCAGGGAATATTATAAAAAGACAAGTCTTGCTCTGCTATGGTACCTCTACTGTTCCAGCTTTCTAACGTATGCCACAGGGCCTTCATAACGGTGGGTTCCTCGGAATAAATAGTATCCCACGGAGAACACTGCAACAACTCCGTAAATCAGAATGCTCCAGTTCATCTCGGATGGGGACGGGTTGGGATTTCCTGGCATGAAAGCCAGTACGAAGATGAGGATGAGGAAGGCTTCGGAGACGATGTTGACAGCAAGACCCCATCTTCCAAGACTGAACTTAGACTTTAGAAGAGGACTGTTGGTTGATCGTCGCCAGATCATGCATCCGATGGAAACGATGTAACTCGAGAGAAGTGACGTTGTTGCCAGTGATGTGATCGAGTTGAGCGCAACTGCTGAACCAATGTTGATAAGAGACAGGAGACTCGAGATCAAAAAGGTCGTCAGAATAGCGTTGATGGGGACATCCCATCCTGTGGGGACTTTGGAGAACCAGGGACTGAATGGGACAGCGTGATCTCGTGCAAAAGCAAAGAGTTGGCGAGACGATGTAGCTACCATGGTAAGATTGGAGAAACCAGTCATGATAACGAGGAAAGACGCCATCGCGGTAGCACTACTCGTCGACTGAGTCGAGTTCAAGAACACTTGCATGAAGGGATATCCTGTTGGCGAAGCAATAACCTCCTCAAGGTTACCGATGCAGAAACAGTACGTGATAACCATGATCCAGCCAAACGCACCGTTGAAAACAGTCGTTGAGATCATAGCCTTTGGCAGAGTACGGCTCGCATCACGGAGTTCCTCTGACATGTGCACAGCAGCATCTGCACCAAGCAGCGGCAAAACACCCGCCAGAATGCCAACGAGAGTTGAACCGCCGATACTGCCCCAGCCTCCACCATCAGTGAACTCAGTAAACACAGCAGTGGCATCAGCGCGCGGTGAGAGAACCCAAAGGGTAACCAGGATACCGAAGAAGGCAAAGATGTGAATGACAAGAACTGTCGCTTCAATCAAGGGCAGTTTTCTGGCGAGGAGTGTGTTGAACACGACGGAGAATGCAGCTACCGCGATGGTGAGTAGTGTTCCGTGCCATGGCTTGGGAGCATAATCGGGGTAGTTCAGCACCACGAGGCCTTGGATTTGCGTTCCGGCGATGAAGGCTGATGAAGCGCATGATGTCTGCCAGCCGAGGACACACATCCAGCCCATGAGGTAGCTGATGAGTTTTTGATATTTCGGTGGTGCAAATTCGGAGACCCAGTGGTATTGACCTCCTGTTGTAGGAGCCCTGTGGTTATGTTAGTAATTGGTGGTAAGAGTAACGGTGGTGGTACGGACATCGAAGCCATCTCGGCCATGGAGGTGTTGACGAGGAGGAAGCCCATCCAGCAGACGAAGAACATCCAGATCAGACCTGCTGTTCCGCCATTGACAAGGCCGATTGTTGAGACACTGGAAAGATCAGCTGTGTTCATTATCTTATCGTCAGCGCAGCGTACCTGAGGGAGAATTCCCAAGATGCCATAAGGATCATTGAGAAGCCAAAGATGGACAAGAAGCGAAAGTTTCTCTGTCGTGTTTATTAGTTTGATACAGTTATGAGGATGGGGTTTACGACGAACCGTCATTTCTTGAGTTTTGCCCATGCGGTACATGTCGGCGCGATCAGCCGCGTTACCCTTCTTCTCGTCGACATGTTTGCTGGATTCATTGATGCCATACGCGGCATCTTGAACGTCGACTGATCGTTTATCGCCTTCAGCAGACATTTTGGCGTACGTCTTTCCCAAGCAAAGGCTCAGCTTAGCGGAAGAGGAACGATGATTTAAAGAAGGAAATAAAATAAATCGAGGAACAAAAAGAAGAGGACGAACCTGCAGATGCTTCGGTAATAGAAATGCAGGAGTGCGGCATGGAGCACTCTTTAGGGTGTACACCCGCCAACAGTTCCTCTCCTCGGTACATGCTGCTTGCCCAACCCCTGTAGACCCTGGCCAGACTTGTTACATCCTAGCTAGGTCCTGACTAATTGGTGATCCTCCCCCCCGTCCCGTGCCGAAGTCCGGAAGATCTTCCGTTGTGTTAGCTGACTCAATCCAAACGACATCTTTGTCAAAGTCATGCCATTGCAGTTACGAAGGCTCTTAATTCTTGGTATCAGTCGAGTTTTGCTTTTTAGTTTGTGTTTAGGCGAAGTTCGGAGTCGTTCGAGAAGAGGAGCCCTTGGGAGTCAGGAACGTGGTGGAGACTGTGCGGCACAAAGGACCAACAGTCTTGGCGGTTACAGGCATTGATTTCAGCCAAAATGAAGTTTTCCTTTCCTTTCCTCCTTCGTGAGGTTTGACGACGGGGTCAAGAACCAACACTCGAGTCTGCCTGTCAAGTCAGCCACATCTTAACTCAAGCCAACAGCTGCGAACTGCCGATCTCCTCGTGGCAGTGACAAAACATCGCGTGAGTAATATTCCGTCTCCTCGGTTAAGCCAATGAGCACATCTCACGAATTGCTTCCTCTGTTGGTTCACCCATGCTGTGGCTTGCATGATCCAATCTACTAACCGGGGCCCCCATGTGAAGCCGTCACCAATGAATACGTAAGAAATTTCTTCAGCAGAAATTTCTTCTTTCTTTACGAGGATCATTAGCGAGGTGACTGCTGTGCCGTTGGCCGCTGGTTCCCAATACCAAGAGCCCGAAAGGATTCATGTCGTGCAAGGTTGAGCGAACCTTAATAATTCTGCATTTCTAATAAACCTGCCGTGATGTAATGAGTTCTTCCTTTTATTCTTCTCCATTGTCGCAGATCTTGAAACATGGATCCCAATGATTCACAAGACGAAAATTTATACCGCTTTTCTCCCGTTACATTCAACGATCATGCGGGAAAGTTATGGATCGTGACGATCTTGTCGCTGATCTACACCTCGCTTATTGCGCTGGCAAGGGCTTATATCAAGTACAAGATGTTTGGGTTCGATGACGTTTTGTTTGCTGCTGCGACGGTGAGAAATGCCTGTGATCGAGGGTGTTTTGATGAGATGCTGACTTGTTAGGTTTTGCATTTGGCTCAAGCGATTGCTGTGTTTATTGGGTTGAGTAATGGGTTGGGCAAGTTTAACTCGATTACGACGTTGGAACAATGGGGGATCTCTTCAAAAGTGAGTCTTGACGTCTGCTCCTATTCTCTTGTGCTGACAGATTTGCTGGTAGTGCACGATTGCATCCGTGATTCTCTCCCTTCTGGCTCTTAGTCTCGCGAAATGTTCTGTCCTCGCCCTCATCCATCGTATCATCAGCTCCAAACCCGGAAAGAACAAGTTGGTCTGCGTGGCACTCATGATGTTCACTGGACTATGGGGTGTTGGCTCAAGTTTGGCATGGCTAGTGAACTGTCGCGCCGGGACTTTGTTGACTGTGAACAACGTCAAACAATGCCCGGATCAGGTACGGGGACACTTCCATTCATCAGAAACAATTGCACATCTCTAATAACTCTTGTAGAGTGCACGTTGGGGTGTCATCACAGCAATTGACATCTTGACCGAAATCCTAACTTGGCTCCTCGTTCTTCACCTGTCATGGTCTGTCAATATCTCCTTCGCCCGAAAATGCCAAGTCGTCACAGCATTCTCATTCCGAATTCCACTCATCGCCATATCCTCCGTCCATCTCGCATACTCCCAAACATACCCGTCGTCTCTGGAACCTCAATTCGCTGTTACAAACAGCCTCATCTGCCAACAAGTCATGATCGCCTGGTCTCTTATCTCCGCGACAATTCCCAACCTGAAGAACTTTCTCAAGTCTTTCTCCATCGGTATGGGTTTCCCAGTCGCATTTGACTTTACCATGTCGGGATCGAGCAAGGCTTATGCACTTCAATCACTACGGAATAATCGCTCTACGAATGCTGCGTCCGCGACAGCTACAGCTCATAGCGGAAATTGGAGACCAGATCAGGTGTCGAACCAAACTACCGCGGCACATAGAACGAGCAGGAGTAATAGTCGCGATGTGTCGGAGGAGGGATCAAGTTCAAGGGCTGGGAGTCAAGAGTTGATCATTAATAAGGAGGTTGCATGGAATGTCACGTACGATGACCAACAAGATGTATTTACAAAGCAATAAGCCAAAGCAATTCATTATCAACATGCTGTTTTGATCCAGGCAAAAGTCCTCGGGGTTTTGAGCTGTGATGATGCCCTGAGACAAGCAGTGCGAGTGGAGCTTTAATGCAAGTACAAGGGCTTCATCCATGTCATGTCACGCTAGGTTCGCGGAACCCTTCCAACGAAGGATCTTGGGACAAGGATTGAAGTGGGCTAATCGGGTCATGTCGAAAGACCCAGCCAACAGCAGTTCTAGACCGTTTCAGACGAGTGTCCCAGAAATACAAGACTCCTGGCTCTTGCATTACGAATTACTGCAAGCATACTCCGTTTCTCAACTGACTCGCAATGTCCGAAATCGTGCTACGCGATGCGTATTACTCGGAACTTCCGGAGATCGCAAATGTCATGTCAAAGGCCTTTTGGGGGGACAATCTTTTTGGCGATCTGATCCACCCGCACCGGAATGAGTACCCTGACGATGTAGATCTGTACTGGCTGCGACGTGCACGGGTCAATTTCTGGGATTATCGATGGAAATGGCTTGTGGCTGTGGCTAAGGATGAGAGTGGTAAAGATGTAATTGCTGGTATTGCGCAGTGGGCGAGGCTTGGTGAAGGGGGTAAACGGTTTGATTTATGGTTCTTTGATCCTCGTGAGTTCCTCTCTCCCTCCAATTTAAGATTGCAGCTGACATGGTTTCAGGCAACTTATTGAAACCTCTATCATCAGTCGCTATGAGGATTCACGCCTGGGCCAAACCAAGTCGTGCAGTGGACCCCAAAGAAGAAGACATTATCGAAAGAGCATATCCTCACTTCGACTCGATATGGAGCGGCAAACGTGCTGAGTCTTGGTATCTCGAAGCATTAGCAGTGCACCCAGATTTTCAAGGGAAGAAGGTTGGCCAAAGGCTTGTGCAATGGGGTCTTGACCAGGCTGAAGCTGAAGGAGTTTGCGCTTCAGTAGTGAGCGCCTTGGGCAAAGATGGTTTCTACAGGAAGTGCGGGTTTGACGAGCAGTTTGGAACTGCGAAGGATGGTGAAGGGAATCCGTTGGCTGACGTTGAGGGGTCTAATATCTTTTGGAAGTGGCCTGAAAGTAAAAAGTGAGGCTCTTGGTGGTTTCTTTAGGGGATGTGATTGGTGAGAAGAACTAGAGTGACAGAATTGAGGTTGGCAGCATATCCAGAGTTAATTGGTAGGCAGAAGTTTAGAATCGCCTATACTTAAAACACACTCACATGCTTTTCTCACGATCATAATTCTTTTGCTAGATAAGCAAGAAGTCCATTTCTGGTTAAGAGCCATTATTTGTTTCCAAGGAGTTTGTTGAAACTAGGAGACGGAAGAATATGTAACCACCAACGCATCGAGGTCAAGGTCATGAAATTATTTAATGGAACCAAACTTAGACATGTCTCGATTAGCGTCAGTAGTAGCTCAAATTTATCAGGGTAGAGTCAGTACATGCCTTTCCATCGCTATAGTTGCAGCAACTCTAATTGTATAAGGTGAGGCTTTGATCCAGTTTTCTTCTGAATAGCCTCATTTTCTGAACTGTGGATTTCGGGCAATGCCTCATTCAGGCTGCACCACTATTTATCAACCTAGCCTCTTGTCGTTTTGACTTCATTCGGTGCAAAGTGGGCTAATTTAATCTCAGATTTCTCCATTCCTAGGCAACCAACTCGTTAGCGGTGGATGCCAGCATTGATGGTGGATACCTCCTATGATATAAGAAGGCTTCTTCATCCGAATGCTATTTTTTATCCCAAGATCCAGACATCTCGAAATCCCTCGCAGCCATGGACTCTCAGACTTCATTTCTTGATTTACCGCGAGAGGTGCGGGACATGGTCTATGACTACGCCCTCGAAGATGCCAAGTTCAGCAACGCCTTTACTACTGAAACCGCATATTCACCCCAGATCTTCCCCTTGCTCTACGTACATAAAATTATATCAGACGATCTCCAGCATCGTCTCTACCAAAACCACGCTATCGTCATTCCACTTCAAGAACCAAGCACCTATGCAGTTGGAGACTGGTATATAGTCCCAAGGATTGCCTGCTCCAAAATGATGAAACAACGCTCCAAAACCCTCATCATCGAAATGTCCCAGACAACTATCTCGTATTATCCGGATCCAGATCATGAGAAAGATATATACACCGATCCCGTCGAGGGTCTTTACTTTTGGGAATCTGACAGTCGAGGTGGAAAAGCATTTCCCCAAAAGCTCATCAACGATATTCTCGCTTTGAAACCAAGTCTCCCAGCCCTAAAAACTGTCAAGTTTGTATTCTGGTTCGGGAAATGGACTGCATACCAAGACCTTTGGGAGAAACACCTCGAGAAGCTCAGGGCGGCATGGCCGGAGTTGTCTTTGAAGATCGAGCTCAATATGTTTGAGTTTGTAGATGATCAAGCCGGTCACGGCGGAATGAACTGGATTGAGAGTTGGTACTACTGGGCGAGAGATATAAAGAGAGTCTGGTTTCAGGCGAACAATTTCAAGTGGAAGGACCATGCCAATGGGGACTTTCGAGGTCATAAAATCAATGTTCAGTTGTGGCAGGATGAAGAGTTTATGGGGGATCCTGAATATCTGGAAAGGGCTCTTCATACGAGGCGCTGTGAGGCGAAGCCTTTGTTTGTTAAAACATGCATTGAGGACTATTCATGAGATAGTCGGGGACTGAGTACATTTGTCCTAATAGTCCTATGTTTGCACATGAGCTGAGAGCTTATTCCGGCACATTGAACTTAGTTTGCACATGAGCATATTTGAGCAATCATTGATAACCAAAATTGAAGAATGGCTGCGCTATAACGATCCTCTTTCTATCTATGCGAGGTTATACTCAGCAATAAGCTTCTCAGCAGCTGTAATACCAGTCACATACGCAACAGACTGAATATGACAACTCGCCAGAACAGGAACGACACCCATATCCGCAACACGAAGACCCTCGAATCCAATGACCTTAAAGTCACTATCAACCACAGCATCAGGATCTCCCTTCTTACCCATCTTGGTGGTACCGGTCATATGCCAACTCGAAGAAATTGTATTCTTCCAGTGCTCCAAAAGCTGTTCATCCGAGTCACCCTGCGGTTCTGAAAGCATGGCCACGTTATCTCTAGCGTAACTATCATGCTTGACGAGCCTAAACGCATCGCGGAGTGACTCAATAGCTACACGACGATCAAACGGTGAAGCCAAGAATTTGGGATCGAACTTTAGAGGAACGTTGGGGTCAGATGATTGAAGCGTAACTTCTCCTTGACTCTGCGCATTGTAGTAAAACACCAGAATGCAAGAGTAGTTGAGCGCAGAGTCAGGAAAGTCAGGGATGAACCAGTGAATAGGAAAGTGCGTAAGAATCTCATAATGCGGCACAGTCTCCTTCATAAGAAACTCCTGCTCTTTTTCTGGCAAGGCCTTGAACTCGTCTGACTTGACGAGCTTATCAAGCTTGAACCAGCCAATGCCCAACTCACAGGCAAACTTGGTCCAGGGGCCTGTGCCATCGCGACGCCATTGCTCGAGAGCGTCGTCCATGGCCTTCTTGTCACCGTAGAATGTGTCGCGCGCGGTGTCACCTGGTTTGCGGGTGTAGACTAGGGGGGTGAACATGTGGTCGCGCAGACCTTGGCCTACGCGAGGGACGTCCTTGATGACGGGAATGTTGAATTGGTCGAGTTGGGACTTGGGTCCGATGCCGGAGTGCATTAGGATTTTGGGGGTGTCGAGGGCTCCGGCTGAGAGGATGACTTCTTTGGAAGCGAGGTCTGTGATGGTCAGTTTGGGTGAACTCATGGAGCCATATCTTCATTGACAGCTTGAGGTTGAGAGATTAAGGAGGACTCACATTTCTTGCCGTTGACTTCAACACCAATAGCTTTGTTTCCCTCCAAAAGAACCTTCTGAACAGTAGAGTCCGTCAAAACAGTAAGGTTCTCGGGCTTAGGCTCCAAGAGATCATTCGCAGTTGATCTCCGTCCTTTACTGCTCGAGTTGATCAAAACTGACATTCCCAACGGATTTCCAGAGTTATGATCAGGATTCAGCGGAAAGCCAGCTTTCTCAAACAAATCCAGGACTGGGGGAAGATCCTTCTCCCACTCCTTAGCATACCCAACATGAAGCTTCCCCTCAGAACCATGGTCTTCCGCCTTGGGCGCAGCATACTTCTTATCAACGCCCTCGGGAAGCTCCCCATGAAAAGTCTCTAGACTTTTATACCGGTCATGGATCTTATCCCAGCGGTACGCATCGTCGTCTACGATGCGCGCCCACTCTTCATAATCATCTCTCGCGCCAATACTATAAACACCAAAGTTGATTGCGCTCGAACCACCAAGTCCCTTACCACGAGAGTAATCCAGCTCCCGGTTGTTGGCGAATTCCTGTGGCGTCGTCTTGTAGCCCCAGTTCATGTCCTTGTTTAGAAAAGTGGTCCAGCGCTGCCCGTCGACGCGCAGGTTGCGGTCTTGGTTTGTGCCGCCGGCTTCGAGGAGAAGAACGGAGGGCTTCTTGGCGGTGCGGGAGAGATTGGCGGCTAGTGCGCTGCCGGCTGGACCGCCTGCGGGAGAAATTTTTGGTTAGAATGGTTTATTTAGTGGTGTTGATCCATGTGCTCAGGCATTGGGCTAGAGATTTAGGAGGGGGGAGGATTGAGTCAGTGCTTGGACGTACCTCCTACGACGATAAAGTCATATGATGAAGCCATATTGACCAATTGGGTGAAAAGTATAGTAGAGAATCAAGTCTATAGTTTCTGACTCAGTGGTAATGATGTCAATTGCTAAGATGAGGTGATTTTGGAATAAGAAGCAATAAAAAGGAATGAGGGGAAAGGGGTGTTCTGAGAATATATATGATCTACAGCGCCTCTCCTCAACCGTCGGTTTTAGCTCCATAGACTAGGCTGGGGCTTCCAGTGCAACGGTGTCTCATACTGTACAAGGTCCCCGATGACACAATGAAACGAAACCGGTATCAAACAAGATAATACTGTAATCGAACCAACACGTCGCTGCACGCCAAGGATCTAGACCCTGTAAGTCAAGTTGGGGCGTGGCTTCGACTTCTGACAGGCCTTCTCACATCGCCGCTTATGGTGAGAAGTTTATCAAATTGCGATTTACGCCCTATAAGCCACAGTATGTCACCAGAAATATTTGTCGAGTCGTCCATGTCTGACAGTAATTATTATCATATCTTGCAAAATAGTTCCACTTTCGAACAGGGTCTCACATAAGACTAGCCACGGGAATAGCAGACCTTCAGCATTGATCTACAGACGCGCAAGTCAGGTCAAAAAGATTAACCACCTGAAGAATAATTACTCGTGCCGCTGTAGATCCCCGTTCATAAAAATGTCTCCGGCTGTCACTTAATGGACCACTTCCACCAACTCCTTGCCAATGCATGATTAATACCGGCAGATCAATGCCGGATACAGAATTGCTCCGTACAGCGAACCTGGCACGCCATGTTATATGTGACGATCTGCAGGGGCTGCGGAGCCGCTGAATTAATGGTCTTGGCAAAGTCTTAGCAGGAGTTTTAGAAGGATCGCGGGAAAAGGGAATGTAACTTTATTGTCATAGCAGACTTGTCAGATGCAGGTTTTTTCGGCACTGCTGTCGTCGGTAGTGGCGACGAGGATTTCACTTTAATAGAGCTTGGCTTGTCCCTGCGTCTGTGTTGTGTTTTGATCTTGTCATACCTAGTTTCTTTGCTTTTTTACTTTTTCACAGATCTTGGTCCCAACGATTCGGTAACCATGGGTATCGAGGAACAGTTCATCCTCCTCTCTTTGGGGCTCGTCACCATCGGAGTGAGAATGGGCGTGCGAATCCGACAGATTGGGTTTGGGGGATGGCAGTTGGATGATTATCTGATGCCCTTCACAGGTGTAAGTGGCGCATCACATCACCTGCAGATGCACGACACCTTTTGCTGACCCTGCGTGCTGTAGCTTGTCTTCACTGCAGAGACAGTTGCGGCGTACCTCGTCGGTGCCAAGTTCCAGGGCTTGACGAATAGTTACATGACAGACCAAGAACGCGCCGACATCGATATGAATGGGCAAGAACATTATAATCGGGTTTGGGGATCCAAGATTCAGGTCATAGGCTGGTCCTTTTATGCTTGTATTCTGTGGTGTCTCAAGTTTTGCGTCACTGCGTTTTATGGGCGTCTTACGTATGTTTTTTTTTGGCTGTTGGTGGTGAGGATGTTGTGCTGACATTTTGCAGATCTGGATTGACGCATCTCAAGACTCGGGTGACCATCGCATACATCATTCTTGGTGTTTCGTACGCTGTTGTTGCGCTTACGATTTTACTGTCTTGTCAACCTTTTCATCACTTTTGGCAAGTCTCGCCAGATCCTGGACTTCTTTGCCAACCGACCAAGTCGCCGGCTTATGTGTTGGTGGTTGTTATTCCCAACATTTTGACAGATATCTATCTTCTTTCCATTCCGCTACCTGTAAGTGAAGTACTCGATGTGACCGTGTTCAGATCTGACCTTTGCAGCTTCTTTGGGGCGTCAATATTAGTTTGCGCCGCAGACTCACGCTCATGCTGCTCTTCAGCGGTGCCCTCTTCATCATGATGGCGGGTACAATTCGCGCCGTGACAATTCTCACAGTGAGTTCCAACACATCTACAATAGATCATTTACTGACGATTGCCAGGCCGGTCCAAATGGCGCAGTCGCAGGAAGTCAATGGGCATGTCGCGAAACCTTTGTCGCAATAATCGTCACAAACCTCCCCATAATCCAACCCCTCATCCGCAAAGGCGCCAGCATGATCGGTCTCAGCGTTCTCTTCAGCCGCGGCACAAAATCCGCATCACAGAGCCACCAGCTCCGCAGCAGCGAAATGGGCGGAAGCCGTTTCAACACTAGTCGCCGCCGCGGGCCTGGTAGTTCACACCCGCTAGCGACGGTTCCCCAGACCACTGCCTGGGCCAGCGATGAGCACATCCTCCCCGAAGCTGGGAAACCTGCTGGGGCTGGGGGCGGAATCGTGGTTGCGCAGGAGATCAGCGTGCAGTCTGAGGTCACTACGGAGAGTGATCGTGGGAAGAGGGGGCCTGAGGGGAATGACTGGGGGTACAAGACGAGTGTGTCAAGGAGTCCATGAGGGTATGGCTTGGCTTGTGCTTGGGTACCAATGTAACGATAGGCTACGTTTGGGAACAGGGAAAATGGGAGGGATCTAGCGCTAGAATTAGAGTTGGGAGTACGTAACTTACTTGGCCGCAAGGACTTATTCTTTTCTATACCTATATTATACCAATTAATGCTAATGCAAAAAGACCTTCTGGAATTGTCCTGTGCTGAACATGTTTGGCGTCGCATTTTGTTTGTGAAATTATCCACTCTGAGTGGATTTCATTAGCACACGTATAAACCCGCGGAGACCCGGAAGATCGACATCCGGTGGATGGAATCATTTACAGGGATCAAGGTTTTAGCGTATCTTCAGCGGGGGCTCTGTCAGATATCATAAATCCATGACAGATCACCGTGAAGAAAAAAAAAGGAGAGTTGGAAAGTTCCGAAATTCCGAGGGTCGTACTGTTTGAGGAGTCTCGAAGATCAATCTACGGTTTGTATAACCGAGGTATACTCTATTTGTCAATGTTATAACTCATATCAATCTCATACAGTGAGGAATACAGTGGTCACTTGAATCAAGCTAAAGTTGGTCAGTGCAACTAAACTGGTGGCCGTTGAAGGATCCCATGTCTAACGGCAAAACACAATAGGAAGGAGACCGTTACATGATGTTTTAAGCGATGGTGAAGCTTAGTTTGGGGTAGCATGGGTTTTGTGATACAGATATAGTTGAGATATACCTCCGAACCTTGGTAATAGCTCGGAGCTTAGCAGGATCTGCATGTAACGTTTTATTATATTATCCGCATGAACTAAATCTCAGGACGAGTTAAATCTCCGTTGAGTTATTGAAACGGGTTATAATACTTCGGTATATCTGCGTACGGGGTGACCGTTGCGTGTTTCTCGATATAACCTGTCTTGGCCATGTCATGCAGTTTTTTACCAGCTTCTCAATAAAGACTTCAATGCCATATTGGCATGTCTCATTTCCAACTCGCCATGTCACAGGTTCAAAATATTCCTCCTGGCCCGTGATATTATAACAGGGCTTCTTATACTGCCATGACTCGGTGGCCTCGTACGATATCCCCCCCTTCGATTCAGAACTTCCCAATCTGCAACCGAGATGTAACCCACCACCGACGGCAAAGTTGCGGCTCCGCTTTCTTTTCGGGTACCTTGTTACGAAGCCTTGTTACCGTTGAGCTACTGCAAAAACTACCGATTCGCTCGACTGTTTCTACGACAGCCTTCTTGAGATAGGGTTTCCAAGTCTAAAATTAGTTTAAACAAATATTCGCCTAAAAAGCAAAGGCATGGTTGGTCAGCTTACGCTCTGTGAATACACACGAGGGTTCCGGGTGTTGTTTGCTCATCTGTATTATCAACAGATACAGATGCTTGCTATGTTTGTTAGCATGTTAGTTAACAGTCGTTAGCTCTGTCACTGTCTTCTGAACAGGGGGAAAGAAAACAGAGTACTAGATTTAGTGGTAGACCGGCGAATTTCGGCGTAGGCCGGTCTCGCGTAAATTTCACCTTACGGGCTATAACTTCATGCGGACTACTTACAAGCCCTATCCCTGACATCTCTTCAAAAAGGAAACTCGTACAACCTCACTGCCCTACTCCCATGCCAAACCGCTCTCTTAATACATACTCTCAACTGACTTATTACCCTTCCCCGGATCATATCTCACGCATACCGTTCCATAAATTGTTAACATCCGTAAACTCCACCTCCTGCAACATAGACCACCAATTCGGAAACGGATCCGGAACCGAAGCATTAACAGCCGCTCCCATATTACTCGACACTTGAACCTGGCTCGCCACAGCTTCTTCTTCTCGCCTTGCTGAGTTTCGATCCGCATGGCTGATCTGCTGCAAATGCTGATCTGACCTATCGACGATTCGATATTCGTGAATCGATTGGTGAAGAGTTTCGAAATCGGCTCTTGATCTTCCGCGGTAGCGTCCTGCGTCTTCGGTTGCTCTTTTGTATAAGAGTGATGAGTTCTGAATCGTTTTGATCTGTTCTATTAGATTTACACTCATTGATGGGGGGAGTGAGACGTACCCAGCCTCCTGCTAGCTCCCAAGCATTCTGGAACTCCTCTAGATACTCTAATCCCCAATTCATAAGCTGTTCGGCTCTTGAGCTTCGATTGAGATTCATCCTGGGAAATCGAAATACGTAGAGATTGAGAAAACATGCTGTGAAAGCACAGAAGCCGGAGAAAGGCGTCATTAGTGGAATTCCGCACTCAGATGCTTCTTGGAGCAAAGATGCGATCTGTTCAGCTGCATTAAAGAGCTCTCTTGCACTTTCATCCCACCAACCTGGTGGTGCTTCGGCTTCCAGAAGAGGAGGGTCTACTGGACCTCTTGGGGTTAAGTCGGCTGTTGGTAGGAAGGGGAAGTACTCTCTGTGAAGCATGATCGTACTAAAGAAATGTCAGCATTCTGTTGTGACCATCGACCCGTAACTGTGGCTCCTCACCTCAAGTAGTACAACATGTTCAAATAAATAAACGACTCCCCATGTCCCAACGTCATGTGCACCACAACACTATGCTGCGGATAGCACAATCTCTCATGCTGACTCTTCCTCCATTCTTCAAGTCTATCCCGACACTGGGACCATGCGGACCCAGGAACCCACGGACAATTCTCAGGCGAACACATACCCGGTGCACAGCGCCCATTATTAAAAACAAACGACATTGCTTGAGCGTAAATGTCAAAACCAGTCGCAATCGTCTCGAAACTTTGTGCCAGTCCAGATAAACCACCGGTGCAGATATGATCTAGTGAAGCTGCGTCAAAGCCGAATGCAAAGTCGGTGTAGTTCAGTGGACGAGGGACTTTGAGTTTATGCATCTCGGACAATGGAAGCATGCGCGGGTTATATGTTCCTGAGTTGATGGTACAGTCCATGATGAAGCACGCCCAATACGTTCGAGCTTCTACGGCTATGGCCATGACGTCTGTGTCGTTGTTTTGAGACATGTCGAGAGGATGGGGGCTGACTCGGGAGCTGTGAAGTGACTGCATGATGCGTATTGCAATTCCTTCACAGCATTAGCATAGTTCTTCTAGGGGTAGATATGAACTTACCGCAGTGCATCCAAGCTTTGTGATACTCTCTCACTCCCCATTCATAAAGCGTCAAGATAAGCAATGCCTGGACGACTTGGACCTTTGGTGGTTGAAGAATAGCATCGGATAAAGTACTCCAAGCATAGGAAGCATAGCACTCGCTGGTCTTTAAACTCCTCAGCCAATCACCTGTGACTATCGAGCATTGTTTCCTTGTAATCGCCAATATCGTAGCTAACAAAGCCTTGCTCTCCTTGGACCGGGCCGTTTGATACTCTTTAATAAAAGCAGATGCCTGCAGTATCCTTAACTCGGGAAACTTGGCAGTAAAGATATTCAGAGCCTTGAGAATAATCCCAATCGGTAGACGGGCGAGATGGTCGTCTACGGTATCAGGCGCGTGATACGAAGTCGCCTGTCTTGACGAGACAGGACTCAGTATAGGCTGAAACCCCGGCGTGCTCGAAATCACCGATACATCATCCCTCGGCGTCAAACTCGCTTCATTCTGCGCTCTCCTCTCCGCTTTCTTTGCAGATCTGACAACCGGTCTTGTTATCTCACAGCCCGGTGTTCCGAGGCGTTGACATCGTTGGCAGGGTGCACTTCCGGTGTGAACGCACTTGACCTTTGCTTTTCTTCACAACACCCAATTAGTTATGCTGGCATGAAGAGGCTATAGTGGTCTTACCGGCAATGCTCGCAGGATAAACTGGATCGCATGGTTCTGGATATGGCGGGAATGGACGGGTTGTCGGCTTTGGAGGAAGATGAGGAGCGAATAAAATTGAGACTCCGGTTTTCGGATCTCGGGTTTGGTGGAGAAGTTTGTTAGTGGAGATGGGGATGACCGACTTCCGATGATCACGAAATTTGAGACTGGAAGAATAAACTAATCAAAGAGTATACTACCTTATTTTTATCATAAGTTGTCCTAGAATACCTTGAGACAACTTGAACTATCTAGATACTTGTCACAGTCAAAATGAACATTCAAAGTCCCCGTCTTGTCCTCACCTGAGCCAGCATATTTACCTGACAACGCAACTCAACATTTCAGTTGGAGATAACACCAATGCAATCAATATAGCTGAATATTCTCTATGATATTTAGATGCTCATTGTGCTATATATTTCTAGTTGTTATCCATCTTGATTCATACTTACCGTCAAAGTTCACATCATAAGACATATCCCAGCTCTCTTACAAAAAGCAGTCTTCGCAGATCAATTAGAAGAATAAAGAACTAAATACAGTTTCATCCCAACTACACAAACGTCTGATGAAAGACATTTATGTTAGACACTGTCACAATAACAAGCTCTTCGAGTTGTAGTCCACGCCCCAGCTCCACTCTAAAAGCCACCCGAATGTCAATGTCAGATCAAGGGCGCGCCGATCATCGGCCAACTTACTAGTCATCTCTATAAGAAAAATTTAATTCCCGAATATCAAAGCTAAGAAACCCGTCAAACATTGGGATTCTAACGATCATGAGCCAAACTTCGACTGAGCTGCGTCAAAATCCTGGCCGTGAAGAGGGCTTTGCTTCGTCGGGTCTTGACCTTACAAGCACTCACGAGAATGAAGTTTCTTCTCTTCCGCCGGTAGATGGCGGCAAGGATGCTTGGTTGTTCTTGGCGGCTTCTTTTATGGTTGAGGCTCTTACCTGGGGTGAGTTGAGCTACTACTTATCGAGATGCATCAATTAACTGACTGTATAGGCTTCCCGTTCGCATTCGGTGTGTTCCAGGATTACTACAGCACCAATGCCCCCTTTGAAGGATCCTCAGCCATCGCCGTCATCGGTACTTGCGCAATGGTATTCCACCTCACCAGCCTTTCCATCCACTGCTCACATCCATAGGGTATCATGTATCTCGGCCTCCCCTTCACAATGAGTCTTCAACGTCTCTACCCAAGACAAAGCCGCTGGTCTCCGATGATCGGCCTCTTCATAATGTGCATCGCCCTCGCACTCAGCTCATTCTCCCAAAACACCACTCATCTCATCCTCACCCAAGGCGTCCTCTACGCCATCGGTGGTTCCATATCCTACTGTCCTTGTATTCTTTACATGGACCAATGGTTCGCCAAGCGTAAGGGTTTTGCGTTTGGAATCATGTGGTCTGGGACTGGTCTTGCGGGCTTTGCGTTGCCGCTTCTTTTTGAGAAGTTTCTACATGAATATGGGTTTCGAACAACGTTGAGGATTTGGGCGGTTTCTTTGTTCTTGTTGACGTTGCCGTTGGCGTATTTCATCAAGCCGCGTTTACCGTACTCTGCGACGAGGCATATTAATCCTTTCAAGTTGGGCTTTGCGTTGAGACGAAACTTTCTGCTTCATCAACTGGCCAACATTGCTCAAGCGTTGGGCTTCTTCTTGCCTGGGATTTATCTTCCATCATATGCTCGGACTGCTCTTGGAGCTGGATCCTTTGCGTCTGCTCTTACGGTTCTGCTCATCAATGTCGCTTCAGTCTTTGGCTGCGTTGCCATGGGGGCACTTACAGACCGGCTGCACGTTACAGACTGCTTCATGATTTCGGCAGCCGGCACGGCACTGAGCACATTTCTCCTCTGGGGCTTCTCAACAAGCCTGCCGATTCTGTATGTCTTTTGCATCTTCTACGGCATCTTTGCAGGTTCGTACACATCTGCCTGGACCGGAATCATGCAAATGGTATCATCAACACCCTCCAACACTCGTACCAGCGGAACATCATTTGATCCGGCCATGGTACTAGGCGTCCTTTCAGCGGGACGGGGAATAGGAAACTTGGCATCCGGCCCGCTGAGTGGCGCGTTAATAAAGGGAATGCCGTGGCAGGGCCAAGCTGCAGGGGGATACGGTACGGGCTACGGGACGCTGATTGTATTTACCGGTGCCACGGCATTGGCCAGCGGTGCGACATTTATCTTTAGAAGGGTTGGATGGATGTGAACACCAAGTTTCAGGGATGACGGATCCATAGGCTCAAAAAGTACCACGCACCACTCTAGAGAATCAGATCTGATTCCTGGACGTCTGACTCGGCAGATGAAGCAGCCCTAAACCTAAAAACCCTTGGAACTAGATTGACGCACGCCAATGGCAGGGCCCAACTGACACGCCTAGTCTGACTTTAAACGGGGTCGATGAAGTGTTTATGACACCATGTTTATGCAAGTCTGTCGGTGAACACACTCGGCCGAAATAGCTTCTAGAGTGCGTTCTTTTTTTCTGTCTGCTAACCCGGCATGGGATGGTTGTTGATAATTATTCAATACTGACACACGTTTATATCTAATCGCTCATGTCGCTTCTTTCTTAAAAAGGGAAGATATTTATTTTTTTCTTTCATACCATCACTTCTTTTGGATCAAGAATATTGATCCTCAACGCAACATGGCACGTCAAGCAACAGATCACGCGGCATCAACGGCCCGTCGCCAAGACTACAAGACTGAGAACGCGTTCCTCAAGTCACAGATCCGTTCTTTACAACGCGAGATTCAAGAGATACAGTCTTTACTCGACGGTCATAAACATTGCAGCAAGCATCACCAGATTCCTACGACCACAGCATTGAATGCCAAAGTGGAAGAAACGACAGCATCTCTCAAGTGTCTAGCTTAGGAGTAATCAACGTAACAAATAATGATACAGGGACTTGGATATTAAAGCAATGCTAACTGTCTCAGTGCGTATTCCAGTGAACGCTTACGAAAACGTGGAGGTACAGACTAACGGGAGGGGCTGAGACTGAACTGGTCAGGATTGTTTGGGGGGGCTTGATACCATGGAATGGAATGGATGGGAAACGAGAATAAGAATGACGATGCAACACCACGGATAATACGGAGTAAAAATGAACACGATACCTATTTCTTTCAATTTCTTTTTTCAAATATGCCTCACACCTTTCTTTTCGATTCTCGGGGAGTCGTGTCAAACCATTGTTGCATGTCCTTCAGGCTAGTCTAGGTCATATGCAAGAGTTGGGGTTGCATACATGATCGCTTAGAAGGTTCAGATATGTCTCACCTGATCTGGAGTACCCAAGTTCTTGTCACACGATAAAGTGCGAGAGTCTCTTGCCGATCGTTGATGTGTTGTCCCAAGAACTGGTAAAGTAAGCCGAGGTCTGTGGAGATGGTAATATATTATCCAGCCTTTCACGACTTTGCAGATCAGCCCCAGATTTATCCAACGTCTTTCTGACCCTACAGGGCGGATATCGTTTTGAGTTTATGAATCGAAGGGTCTGAGAAAGTGACAGATGATACTACTGCAAGCTATTACCCTCGTAATGCTACGTTATGTGTTGTACACGCCCGTCGACGCGAATAACGCGGGTGAGACAGGGGACATAGTAGACGTAAGTTTCTCACATGTAATGCGTGGCGGTGTATAATTGGAAGATCTGATCTTCAACAGGGGTCTTGTGAACTTTATCAGATCCGCGGTATTTACAGGCCACCCTTCCAGTCACCATGCTGTTTCCGGAACTGCGGCTTCACTTGACACTCTCTGCTCCTCATTGCGGTGAAGGAGTTTGAATCATAATGCGTCAAACTCGCCTGATATATCATCACCATGTCGTCAGCAGGATCCGGGTTTCTGACTGCAGCTGTGACTATCCGGGGTTCCTGCAGGCATAGTCCCTGCATACCTCATAACCAACTAGCCAACAGAATTTGAAAGGTGTTTTAAACAAGCAGTGAAGACTATGTACGTTTCGTTCGTATGTAGTCCAAGCTATGGCAACTATGACTTTCCTAGCAACAGGATGCATTCCCATGTTGATGTAGTTGAGGTTAGGATATATTTCCTGTGATGTCTTGCTCTACTAAAACCTAAACTATAGCTGATATATCGAACGTATGTCAACAATTCTCTTCGGCCACCAGTCTTTCGACCTCTTTCCTCAAACTTCAATAACCATATCAGTTCTTTCTGCATCACCTGGTCATGCTTGCTAACTCGGCTCTCTCGCTCATTTTCTGTCAGTTCTAATTCTAATGCCAGTTAAATACTACAAACAACATCACCCCAAATGACTAGCACTATGACTTGAAGATCCATATCTCAGATAATGTTGTTCAACTCGACTCATATGAATTACTACTCCGATGGAGAAGGGAAAGCAGACTGCGAACCCAAATGGGGCGTTAAAGGGCATAGCTTCTTCAGCATTACCTACTCATTCGAACTGTAGGACTCCATTAACTATCTGTTATTCGAGAAACCATTACAGACGTGTTGGTGTGCGTGTGTGAAAGTGATGTGAGTCGGTTGGACGTAAGCAGCCAGGCAGCGTGGCAACTCAATTTATCTTGCAACAGCTTCAGAATGACTAGTTTCGTTCACCCCTTTAGACCTCTTGATCATCACGTTGATACTGAGTTCAATAATATCTGGTATACCTTTTTCCTATTCAAGTTACTGACCGATCAACTCTGTCGTTGAACAGTATACGAAATCTTTGCACACTGTACTCAACACTGTACCCGGTGAAGCGTCTTCCTGGTGAGTGAGTAAAGGTGTGCCACAGAGCCATTTCCATCACTAAATATCATATAAGCCTTCATAGCTAATCATGTTCTGAATGTCAAGATATTCCTTAGAGCCTATCGTTGATGAATAATCGCCTCTCCAATCGATAAATGCCGAATGCGACCAGACCCGCTTGCGTCATCGCCACCCTCATCACTCACTAACAAGAAACACTCAACGCATCACTAACTTCACTTCCCCTTCCCTCATCACCAACCTCCTCCTCCTCCTTCATCCCCTCAAGAAATGCCACAGTCTCAAAACTCAATCGACCTCGAACTCAACCGCCTCAACTCCCCCTTCTCAGACTCCTCCTCCTCCGACCCGGATCTTCCGCTCACCATGGATCCACCCGCGCCTAAACCGCGCTGGCTCGATCCTCGCCCATCCAGCATCTTCTCACGCATCACAGCCTCTTTACAGCCCTTTGCGCAATATCTTAGACGTGTTCTCCGTCCGAGACTAACATGGCGATATGTCGCGTGTTCTGTTATCGGCGTTTACGTGCTTTATTGCTTTGTTACATGGCAGCCGTTCTTCTCATCACGATTACCGGCTTATTCGGGACCGCATGACGTAGGGGCTGTTGATCTGGAGATTCCGCTTGAGAAACCGAAGCGCTTGTCTGAGACGCTTTTGAAGAGTACGAAAAAGCCGGCGTTTGAGGTTGAGAGTGTGTTGTTTACGGTGTATTACCCTGCTGTTAAGGGCGCTAGGTCAAAGGGTGCGCTGCATCCTTGGGTGCCGAAACCACTGAGTCTTACAGCGGAGGGATATGCGCGCGCAGCGGGAGTGAACAACTTCATTATCCGACCCATCTTCACATTTGCGCTATGGGTTCTCGTGGGCAGTATCAAGATCCCCGCCAAAGTGGACGTTCCACTCTTAGGATCTGACGGTGACAAGTTTCCAGTCATGGTGTTTTCGCACGGGTCTGTGAGTTCGAGAACGGATTACACGCATTATCTCGGTGAACTTGCCAGTCGGGGCCACGTCATAGCTGCTCTTGAACATCGCGATGGAAGTTGTCCCGGTAGTATGGTTCAGATCAAGAATAAGAAGGACAGACCTGTGTTTCTTTTGAAGGAGGGCGATCTCATTTCCGAGCCGCCTATGAACGATACGTTGCTCAAGAAAGAGCAGCTTGCGTTTCGAACGGAAGAGATCATGCAGGCTATTCGGGTTCTGAAGGATGTCAACGACGGCAAGGGCAAGGATATCTTCACATCTAGTTCTCGGGGCGAAGGCAGTACATTGGATGGATGGAAGGATCGCCTGGACTTTAAGCACCTCACCATCAACGGCCACTCCTACGGCGCAACAGGCGCTCTCCAAGCCCTCAAAACAGCCAACACCACCGCGTCCAATCCCGCAATCGGCGGTATCGCTCTCGACCCCGGCAAATCCAGCGGTCAGCTCAACACCAACATTCCCGTGCCTCTCCTCGTCGTGCACTCCAACTCCTGGTCCAAAACCCACAGTATATTCTTCGGCCGTCCTCACTTCGACACGGTTCTCGACCTCGTCCGCGGTGTACGCGACAAAGTCGGTTCAGCATGGTTTCTCACGAGCATTGGAACGGCGCATCCCAGTGTGACCGATGCACCCCTCCTACAGCCATTGCTGCTCAACTTTGCGACTGGCGCTACGGCTGATGTGAAGAAGGCGCTGGGGGAGTATGTCAAGGTCACGATAGACTTTTTGGAGTTTACAAAGACGAACAAGGAGAATGGGGTGCTGGATGAGGCGGTTACGCATGAGAAGTACGGGGAGTGGGTTAGTAAGGAGAGGGAGAAGAGTTTTCCTAAGGAGTATGCCAAGTATTGGGAGGTTCACGTCTGTCCACTCGATCAGGATAAGTAGACACTAATAGTAATAATACATGTTCCCTTTCATCTCAATCCAAGACCCACGTCAGATACATTCGAGCTACCTCGATTGACGGCGTAACTCAGGCATCCGGCCTCAATTAAAGCTATACGGTTGCGGGAACTCTTCGCAATATTGTCTCAATGAGCCTATATCTCAAGACATGTCTTAATACGAAAGAAAACCTGCGGTCAATGACTCCTCAGCTAAGATATATACAAGAGTATTAATGACCTGCTGCAGCATAACTGTCCACTCCTCCACTAAACATTACACTTCTCCATATCAATTTACTTCAACGACTCGCACATGTGGCCCTTCAAAGAAACGCCGCTGGTGAACTGCCAAATCCACTGCTTCTACCATCTCCCTGGTTCCGCCGGCTACTCAAAAACAGGTCCACCATCGTCTTGCTCCCCATCGCTTGAGCATCAGACTCTCGATCCCTTATCGTGTCTCCCCGCTGTCTCTCTATTGTTTGAGATCTTGCCGGATGCTTCAGGCCAAAGTCTCTTCGAAGAGCAGGTGATCCGGTTCTGGGAGGCTGGCTGTTTGTAAGAGCACGAACCCCAGGGCTTGACTTGGTTGGTGAGCCTTGCCAACCGGTGACTCGTGTCCGGGACCGTCTCTTGTGGATAGATTCCTCGGGAGTCGAATTGAGACGTCCTATTGTATTTAGTGACCGCATGCGTGGCATCTCCTTCACCAAACCTGTGTCTGAAATGTATCCTCTTAAGCCGACACTTGGCAGAGATGGCACCGCTCGCAACGTGCTCCTGGGCGGTATAGATGGGGGCCGCTCCTTGGTATAAGTAGTGGCTTTGTAACTCGGCGCTGCATTCTCGTCGTATCCTATGAAGACTTGACGCGTTGATCTTGTCGGACTGCCTCCGTCGAGAAAGGCTTGCGCATTGCCCTTGACGTTGCTCAGAGGGCTGCGATTCGTTACCCCATCCTTCGCAGGTGCGAAATGCTCAGGTGTTGAGCCCATTGAAGCGTTTTCTCTCACATGACCCAGTGTTGGAAGCACGTCATTCCATTTCTCTCGTTTGGTGGGTGTCAAAGGTGCTTCGAGCTGTGACACTTTTGAGCTAAGCCATGTCTTCCATTCTACTGAGCTGGCAGTCGATGTGTCTCGTTGGTGTCGACGGTATGAAGAATTGGCAGGGACCTCCGGCCGTAGTACGGGATCATTGTAGATGCAGGTCTCATTCTGTCCCACAGTGTTCTCTGAAGCTGCATGCACCGGATTTGCATCATCGCATGCACAAGAGTAAACGCTTTCCGTATCTCCCACCTGCAAGTCCTTCCCTGAAGATGGGCTGCTGTCTTGACGCGTAGGAAGGCACAAGGTCGACAGCGAATGTAAATACCGTGCTCCCTGAAAAGCGCCTTGTTCGTCTTCAGAAGAGTTCATCTGGCTTGCCTGCAGAGCACGGCGATAAGGACTTGGGGAACGGAACGATTGACAAGAAGGACTTGCAAAAAATGCAGAGCTTCTTTGGGTGATCGTCTTATGTGGTTCCAGGCCCTGGAGTAGAACACTAGTATGCTCGCTCTCAGAGTGAGTTCTATCGTCGCTCCAATCCAATGCAGTCGTGTGTTCGATCGCAGACGTGTGGCCGGCTTGAGGCTGGTGCTTGTTCTCAAGATCGGGGACCTCAGTAGCTGTGCTTGAACTTTGAGAATGATCTCCATTGTCCCTGAAAATGTTATCATCAGGCCGAACGCACCGAATTGTGGAGCAATCCCATTGTCTGTTGATAGATTGACCATCACTATCTCCAGTGTTCGTTACTCTGGACTTGACCGAGCCTGGTTGAGACTGCAGGACCCTATCTGTCGGCTCCTTGCGTGCGAGTCGCTCCATAAGGGCTGAGTAGACACGTTCGCTGTCAACCGACATGTCTGCAATCATGTCTCTAGTTTGCTTCTCCAAATATTCGATCGATCGAACTGATGAAGGAATATGCGTGCCATTCTCTTTAATCACAGAGAGGCGCTGCCTCTCCCAGTCTCCAAGAGTCCCATGGCTTGTCACTGTATTTGTCATCGAGTTTGTCCAGCTGGTGACACGAGACTTGTCATCAGGAATATGCTGGTCGCCATCTCCAAAGCTTTCAACGCTACCTTTGCGAGACCTGAGCTGCTGATTGGACGGTACGTCGTGCAGAGAAGGAACATGCGATGTAACCTGGAACATGGAGGCTTCTTCGGTCGACTGAGCATCTCCGATCTGCAAGCAACTCTCTGCATCCGAATCCTTCTCCACCGCGACTTGTTCGTGTTCATGCAGGCCTGAGTCCTCGGAACCCTTTCCTCTGCCAAACAGCCCTCGCAGTCGTGATCTGAGCCCATGAGATACCTTGCGCGCCGTCTTTCGGATACCTCTCTGCTTTGAACCCGAGATGGTAGAAAGGGTTGAGACTGCCGTGTTGTTGCTGCTATTGCGCATCGATTTTCGGAAGGGAGAGCCTTCGCTTTGCGTGTGCTTTGGACGTAATAAAGCAGACGATTGACTCTTTTTCGAATCTTGCTCCTGTATCTGCCGAAATCTCTCTCTGGCAATTTGAACGGCCAGATCATGATCATCCGCACGGCTACTTGAGCGTGACGCCGCCAGTCGTCGCCGGGTTTTGAGGAAGCCCATTGATGTAGAAGCTCTGAGACTGGCACTGGGGGGCATCGTATCCTTTATCGGTTCATTTTCGCTATTCGTGGGTAGACGTCGAGAAACTGTAGGCGGCTGGCGAGTCCTTGCAGACCAGGTCTTGCTAGAAATTGTCCCTGTCTCTGCATGCGAGGAAGTCACCATTGACCGGGACTTCCTAATCTTTTTGTAGGATGCAGCCATCGAAGCAGCATCTTCTTCTGGGTGGTAACACGTGTCGGGTGGCTGCAGCGTCTCTAGGTAACGTCGGGTAAGGGAGAAGTTATCTGGTCGTTCGTTATGGAACGACAGCGTGGATGAGGGTCTGGCGTTTGCGTTCCCGAAAGCATGGATCGCGGAAGTTGCTTTTGTCGGAGAATCTCTTCCACCATTCGCTCTGGATGCAAAATTTCTGCGTGGGTGAGCTAATGGCCCGGTAAAGCGAACGCTTTTCTTTCGAGCGATGTTTGAACTGCCATGGCCGCTTAGAGCACTGTCAGTCCGCTCCAGGCTGTGTCTGATGACGCTGCCAGTGCCATCACTCCTGTCGGGGTAGAAGCTCGCAGGGTCTCGAGGCAATGGCATTCCTTCACTGCTGTCTCTATCTTGAGCTCGCTGGTACGAGACTACAGCAGCAATGTTGGCATCTCGTTCAGCCCTGGCAGGATTGATGGATTCAAGATCGCGTATGGGACTGCGGGGCACAGAGTTGGTCGATTTGCTTCGACTCAGTGGACGGCGATTCTTCTTTCGAGAGCTGTTACGTCGCAGCATTTCTCATAAATTTTCAGATTTGCAACTGCAAATAAGAGTTGGGTATAAATGAAGGCTGATTGTAGACTCGAAAACAACAATATGAAGGATAGAGTGATGCCTTGTTGGTGATGGCACCAAATGAATAGAACGAAAGACAGACATGGCAAAAGAGTGACTCAATGTCATCAAACTCGAGGTAAACATGAGGAAGGAACGGGAGCGCTGTTGTATGGTTCGAAGATGGAAGGAACTATTCGCAGGTGAGCAACAGCGAGAGAAAGAACGTTACCAGAGGTACAAGCCCCTGCCAAGGCACCTACCCTCAGGTGCCCGCCTTATCGGCGGTGGTCAGGTAGAAACACCACATTCACATGTACAGCACAGCACAGAAAGCGGACATCACGATAGACAATAATGATATTGTAATAAGGAGATGTATTGTAATTGCGCAAGCCTAAATCTAGCCTGCCCCATGGACTAACCCATGTATTCAAGCGCACAATGTGATGACAACTGGTCATCAAGAAGAGCAAGCGCCCCTATCAATGTCATGTAACCCAAACTAAAAAGACCAAGACCCATAATCCGTAATCCCAACATAATGTGTACCCAATGCACCCAGTGATAAGATTATAGATCTTACAGGTTGAGCTCCTTAAGGAACTCCTCAAGCTCCTCATCGACGAGCTCGTGGATCTTCTTGGAGAACTTCTCGGCCTTGGAGCCAAGCTCCTTGGCACCAGCGTTCAGCTTGCCAGAGACGAGGTTGACCTCCTGCTCAACAGCGTGCTTGATCTCCTCGACGCGAGAAGAGGGAGCAGCCTTGTTGACCTTGTAGCTACCAGCCTCAACAATCTTCTTGTAGTCGCTGCAGCCACCACCGTTCCAGGCGAGCAGGTTGGGGGTGTCGGAGGGAATGTCGGAGAGAGCATCCTCAGTGGCGACGGAGATGATGTTCTCCTTGAGCTTCTTGGGGGTGATGGAAGCAAGGGCGTACTCGGAGTCCTCGGCGGGCTGAAGGGAGAGGTAGTAGGCGAGGAGACCAGCAATGTGGGGAGAGGCCATGGAGGTACCAGAGATGGTGTTGACGGCGTACTTGGAGCCGATCCAGGTGGACTGAATGTTCAGACCGGGAGCAAAGATGTCAGTGCACTTTCCGTAGTTGGAGAAGTAGGCACGGCTGTCATCAAGAGCGGAGGCACCGACGGTGACGGGCTCAGAGGCGGCAGCGGGGGAGTAGTTGCAAGCATCAGCGTTGTCGTTGCCAGCGGCGACAGCAAAGTGAATACCAGTGCGGACAGCAGCGTTGACGGCAGCATCGAGAGCCTGGGTCTTACCACCACCAAGAGACATGTTGGCGACGGAGCCCTTGAAGCCCTTGCGCTTACCGTCCTTGGCCTTCTTCTTCTGCTCAAGATGGCTGGTGGCAGCGAACTCGACACCCTTCACAACGTCGGACATGGATCCGGAGCCGTTAGATCGGAGAACCTTGACGGCATAGACGTTGGCCTTCTTGGCAACACCGTACTTCTTACCGGCGACAGTACCGGAACAGTGAGTACCGTGACCGTTGCCATCCTCATCGGCATCGCCAGAGGGAATGGTCTTACCCCAGTGGGCACGACCCTCGAAGTCAACGTGGTCAACGTTGGTACCAGTGTCAACAATGTAGGCATCGACACCCTCACCACCATCGGAAGAGTAGAGGTACTTGTTGAAGGTACCGAAGTTGAGGGTGTTGCGGTGGGAGATACGGGCAAGACCCCAAGGAGCCTGTCGCTCGGTCTCGCCGTCGCACTTGTCCTCAGTGACCATGTTCTGGGAAACAGGGACCATAGTGTGGACAAGAGTGTCTCGCTCAATGAACTCGACCTGGTTGATGTTAGCTTCTGATGATCATGAGGCATAATCGGAGATACTTACGTCAGGATGGTTTCGGACCTTCTCGATCATGGACTCGTCGAAGTGGCCGGCATAGCCCTTGAAGGCATCACCGATGTCAAAGGTGTGCTTCAAGCCAGAGAAGGTCTTGTCTGTGAAAGGAATGGAGCGCTTTCGCAGCTCAAGGCGCTCAGTCTCGCCCTGCTTGTGTGTGTCCTGAACCCACATGTGATGGTCGCTAGCAGCGGCATGATCAACATGGTCCTTGAACTTGATGATGTACGAGTCTGGGATGGTCTCGGCATCGATGGAGCTGAGGATGGGAGCGGCCTTGTCGTGGACGGTGCCGACGCTGAACGAGGCAGCGCTGGCGACAGCCGCCATAGAGAGGGTGAAAGCGGACTTCATGGTGACGAAAGGCGCAATGACGAAGTTGAAGCGACAAAGCTTGTGTTTGGTCTACCTGCGACTCAAAGACAGAAAGCAAATGGACAAATTGATGTCCTCGACCGTCTGAATAGATGGAATCAGACGAGATCGATACTGCAAAGGATAGGGAGAGAGATGATGGATATGGATGAGATGATGAAAGGAAGAAGAAGCGATGGCGGCAGCACCTGGGGTAGATAAGCAAAGCACGAGCAGCGTGCGACAGCTCCAGTGTTGCCTCAGCGGGCCTGGGGGACCCGGCAGGAGGGTGTGACGCATCCATCTCTAGGAAGGGCGATAACACAGTGGCTGAGTACCGAATATGGTTTAGCGCATGTGCTAAAGGACCAATGGCCGTCACCGAGGCAATGCGATAACGGCACCTGTTTGAGCCAGGTACCTCTTAGCTCTCATGACGGACCGTGTGAGAGTTTGGCCATGCACTGAGTTCAGAAGGCCGAGGCGGGCTACAGTTCAGCCGTCTTGACCCGAGGAATGGTCATGATGAAGATGAGGAGCCTGTTATGGGTGTTTTTACTGAGAGTCAATGAGGTACAGTGATTATGCGAGTACCCATTCACCGCTTCTGATCGTTTGAGAGTCAACTGATGGCGAGTGATTGCCTCATGTTGACGAAGGCTGACAACCCGGTCGTGTTTGTCCGCCTTGTTTCGAGTCATGGCTCATGGATAGGCTCTCGGTAACGGGAGCGAACACGACACCACTGTACTGAAGGGTGAGAGCAAGATTTACTTCTCATACATACTGATTCGTTGACGATTCAGCCTTTTCAGCAAACTTCTCAAGTTATAATGTGTCCTTTCCATGATATTCCAGCAATATCCTGATCTCAACTGACGATTCGTTCCTCAAGGCTGATCCATTACAGTTACTCAGCCATAAACAGATACAGTTCATCATGGATACGCAAGCGCTCTCACACTGTGCTACCTCAGGCAGATCAAAGTATCCTGCTCGCGCCGAAACCAAGATCCACTGAGACAGGGTGAGCTTCAACAAGTCAGGTACCTTCCAGTTCGCGGTGTTTGCAGCCAAAAAACAGGTGTCTCTCTACCCAGTGCTAAAACGTAGAATGCGGGGAGCGCCTTGGCTCCGATTGGCCCCCACTGACCTAATCCGCCTGATCCATCGAGTCAGACGACGTCCCTGGCACGTGCCCTGTGTAGCATGCCCATGTCTCAATTCGACTCTCAAGCGCTGTTCGCTCCAAGCCAACGCCAGCAGCGCCTCACCATCCCAGTCCGTTCACAGGGTTAAAGTGACCTTTTGTCTTGGGAGCTTCGATTCCTTGGAAAGACAACACGGCAGAGTAGACGTCATGATTCACTATGCGAAATTGATAAGCTATTTCACGGTATTCATTCATCATCTCGCCAGGCACCCAAAACATCCGGGGCTTAACGTTGGCCGGTGCTTTGCTCTCTGTCAATGCACGCCAGAAGCTCGGGTGAGGTACATACGCATGCGTAGCGCATCTGCATCTGGTAGGTAGCTCTCGGGGAGCTCTCCACTCTCAAGTATCGGCAGCAATTGTTATCTCTCCGGCTCAGATAACGCCATTAAGCAGCACTTGTAGCTCATCCTAGGCGTCGGACGACCGAGCTGCTCAACAATTTGTCTGTTTATCAACTCTTTGTACAGTAGATAAGCTAATTCCTACTGTTTGAGATAAGGATTAACGGATCTCGGAACATCTATGGTTTCAATTGCCCCATGATCGACAAAGCTCCTGATCTATTTTGATGATGATTAGCTAACATTTGTAAATAAATGCATAAGTTTTCGTGAAGTTAATGCTTAGGCGAAAGCAACACGAAAGTCAGATACTTGGATATAAGACTGGCATTGTTTAATTTATGTGTCCAGGCTCTATAGCTCGCCTTGCTTATAGATGCATGCGCCTTGCAGCTGAGCAAGACCCTGATTTGAGGCCAATGTCGTATTCGAAGCATGATGCCCAGCCTCTTAGAAAGCCAGATTAATTGACCGTGAACATTTGTACAAAGAATCTATGGCTGGGCGGCATCTTAATCCAAACTTCCTGATGTTTCCTAGGTCCATCGTAACCTTGATATTCTTTTTGACGAGCATTCTTCTACGTGAGATAAGTTGACGCGAAGTTGATCGCCAAAGCAGCACGGAGGGACCATAATTTACAGAAAAGCGAAAAGTTACAAGGATACTCTGTACATAATACTCTATCTCAATTTCACTGGAAACAAAAAGCAGGACCAGTGGTTACACAACTTCATGGCATCTGCATGTCATGCTGCATGTTTGTACAAGCTACCCTAAACCAAATATCGACGTCACCGAGACATGGCGTTTCAAGCAAGACAATGTCTCGAGTATCGACACCATTATGAACCCAAAAATCGCGATGAGTGAACCGATGTAGTTGATCTTCTTCAAAAACCTCTCGTTGAAACCCTCCTCCTTATGTAGGTGTGGAGGTTTCCATCAGGTGAACCCGTTCATGTCACTCCAACACCGTGACTCGAGCTTCGTCAGCTCAGACGATCCCCCCAAAAGTAGTGGCACTGACAGTTTGGAGTGAGGGGCCGCCTTTGCCACAGCCAAGCCACACCTCCAAGGCTGACCCCGAGTTACAGTATTGAGCACAGGTAGTCCAGGCTCCAGTCGTGACCGTTTGTTTCGAGACACCTTCGCTAATTTTCAGCTTCACAGTCTGTTTGACGAGTTCAGGTCCCGATACCTCCCGCCGATCTTCCTCAGAAATCGCCGAGCCCCCTGGTCGTGTTGTGTACGCTGCCCTTCCCCTGCTAGAGAGCTTCATGCGCCCCGCGGCGGTAGCTCCAACAAGTTCTAAATCTTACCCTTCGATGCCTACGACGACTGATAACGGCCTGGACCCTTGAAGGGCTCAGGGGGAAAGGTTGCTTCTGGAATGAACCCGTGATTATACAATCCACACAATGGCCTCAATACCAAGAAGATACCGGTCGTCGACTTCGGCCTCGAACCCTCCGAATAGCAAGTCCTTCGAGATAATAAAGGGCTTGCTCGAAGCTCTGAACCTCGATACGACATTACACAAGCAAGACGGATACCCTCAAATACCGCCATTGTTACGGAAACTCCGACATATTATACAGCATATTTCTGCGACGCACTCGCCCGTCCTGCAAGATGACTTTCGACATGCCGACGGCTTCCAAACCATCCTTAATCTGCTGCGAGCCTTTTCAGGCTACTACGACCCCGATAAGCGAAGCGATGCGGACATGCTTGCTCTGTTTAAGCTGCTAGGAGACTGTCTCAACCTGCTCTCGGCGGCGCTGCGTGGACATTCTGGAAACCGACGGTTTTTTCGATATCGAGTCGAGGGAGGCGGTTGGGAGGCTTTAGAGCAAGTTATCGCAAGCATAGGACTCGGTGGGGCTGAGCCTGATGCCTGGATAAGCTGTCATGTCTTTGGCAAACTGCTCGCCTTTTCCCTCGACGACGAAGCACTCGATCTTCTGTGTCAATCCATCGCGAAATCACTACGACCCGACGACGAGAATTCCCCAAAAGAAGAAGAGGATGATAGCGCTGAAGAGCAATGGGATCTTGTGCTGGCCAAGTCTGCCGAGAATATTACACCTGGTGTGAAGGAGGTTGTCAATGCCAAGACCATAATACGGCATCCTGAAATTCTGAGAGCAGTAGTCAGCTTCTGGATAGCCATTCCCCGAATGAAAGATGGCCTCGCAAACCCTGCCTCTCTACTCGTCTTGGAGACAATTCACAATATTATCGCGGTTTCTATATATAATCGGGCTGCCGTCCATTCGACGGGTGCCTTATCACAATTCCTACGAGTGGTCTTCAATGCCGATTCAGCACTAAGCCCGCCCGAACGAGAAAAGGTTTTGGGTATTTGCAAAATGCTCATGTTTTTGGGTGTGAACGAACCTGCCGATACACAATTCCTCCTATCAAGGCCTGGCTCTGAAGCGTCCGAGTTCTGCTTACAGATGACATCGAAACATTTCGGCCCTCCTTTCTTCCAATTCGATCTCTCATTGCATGGCCATTCATCCCTTGAGTTATCCAGTCTTGGTCGATCGTTCCCACCGCAGTCTAGTGCAGGTTACACGTTTACAGCGTGGATTCGAGTAGACAGCTTCGATCCTACAGCGCACACGACAATATTTGGTGTCTTTGACTCCACACAAGCATGTTTTCTGCTGATGTATCTCGAGAGAGATACTCACAACTTTATCCTCCAAACATCTGTTACCTCCAACAAACCCAGTGTCAGGTTCAAGTCTGTTTCGTTCAAGGAAAAGAAGTGGTACCACATTGCTATTGTGCATCGCCGACCAAAGGCATTAGTTACTAGCAAGGCGTCACTCTATGTGAACGGCGAATTCTCAGAACAAATTCGCTGCAACTACCCCCATCTTCCGCCCTTGTCAACTGGTGCCCATGATAGCTTTGCCTCGTTCAACTCGAACCAGAACAAGACGAATCCAGTGCAGGCGTTCATTGGCACGCCGAAAGACCTTTCGAACCAAATAGGACCTGGCCTTGTGTTCTCGCGATGGTCGCTTGCCTCGGCGCATCTGTTTGAGGATGCTCTAAGTGATGACTTTTTAGCAGTTCATTATGGCCTCGGTCCGCGATATCAAGGCAACTTTCAGGATAGCTTGGGAGGCTTTCAGACCTATGAGGCATCAGCCACCTTGGGACTCAGAAACGAGATCGCACATCCTGGGAAAGGTGAGACCTCGGACATTATAAGAGCTGTCCGCGAGAAAGCTGGATCTCTGTTACCAGAATCCAAGATTCTCCTCAGTATTCTACCTTCGGCGACATTCCCAGAAAATGTGCAATTCTATGACACAGGGCTTTTGAGGTCACTCCCACGAAACTGCGCTCGCAATCTCTTCCGCGCATCAAACCAAGAGGGTGCCCCTCTAGCCATTAACTGTGCCGTGCCAAGTCTTCCGGACTCCTTGTTCAGAGTTCAAGGTCTTCTGCAATTCCGAGGCAATCCTATCGTCGCTGTGCCATCGTACTTGGATGAGAACCTGTGGCGCCTTGCTGGCTTCACCCCACTGGCCTTGAAGCTCTTCGAGCGAGCATCATCAATAGAAGAGACAGTGAGAGCGGCGGAGATGTTGTTTTACTGTATTCGCCAGAGCTGGAGGAACAGTGAAGCTATCGAAAAGGACAACGGATACGGCATTCTGGCGATGCTTCTCCGCGTGAAGCTGGGGTACGACCGCAGTAGCGGCGACTCAACCGTCATCCGACTCCAGGTTTCTAACGAAGACCGCGATCGACTGGCGTTTCAACTACTGAGTCTCATCCTTGGCTTCGTTGGATACAACCATACAGAGCCAATGGAGTCGTTCATCATCAACCCCCTTGCTTATCGCATTTTGCTCATCGACTTAGATATCTGGCGAAAGTCGGCGCCTCGAATCCAAGAGCTATACTATAAACAGTTCGTGACATTCGCAGTTAAGAGCAAGTATCACGAATTTAATAGTCGAAGGCTGATAAGGATGAGTATGTTACACCATGCCTGCACTTTGCAAATCGTGCTAATTGCTCCCAGGAATCGTCAAGAGGCTGCTCGATGCCATGAAAGGAGAGGTTGTCTCAGAAGACACGATATCTCACTTCATGGGTGCTTTCGAAGTCCTCGTAGCGTCCAACTTTAGCCAAGAGGTTATGCGATCGCTGTCACTTTTCATCACATACGCTTTCCACTCGCAGCCGTCATCTTTATCACGAACTCCAAGACCTCTTTCAGCCATATCTAGATCAAGCACTCCAGTTCCACGACGGCGAGGCACACCAACTGATCCCACTGCGGCTGCTATCGCTTCTGGTCTGAAATTCTTGACTAAGAAGCAGCTTGGTGTCAAGGTTCTTAGCATGTACTCGCGCATTCTGTGCGAAAAGGGTAACACCACGCACATCAAGAAGTTTGCCCGAACTGTGACAAATAAGGTGAGAACGTCGTCACTCTCCTTTTTGCTTTGCTAATATTTGTAGTGGCTCCTGTACTTGTTGGCTGAAGACGATCCGGAAGTCGTTGTCCACGGTTGTAAGATCCTGGCTCGTCTCCTCGTTACTCATGGCTCGAACTATACCTCAAAGTTCGCTGGCAAGTCGGGAGGTTTCACCATCATGTCAAACAGACTGAAGCGATTTTGGGACATGCCAACTCTATGGCCCATTTGCTTCAGCATCTTGTTTGGCTATGATGTGGCCGAGATCAACTTTGACAGAAATTTCGACTTCTTCAGCTTGTTGGAGACGTTTGGCAAGCGAAAGGTTGTCTACCCTGACTCTCTGTCCGTCATCACTGCAATGCTGCAGCATGGCCTGAAGGACGTGATGAGACATCAGGATGACCCAGACTCGCCGGCAACACATATAGACCCATCTTTCGCACTTAAGAAGCACGCATCGTCTACTGAACTACGCCCGCGAGCAAGCTCTATGAACTTGGCCACTGCCCTTGAGACACGCTCCAACTTCTCGCGAGACAGTGAGCGAGTTGCAAGCTATGCTAGCGTTCTACACACTGTTATTCGCTTCCTTTCGGACCTTCATGCGCGCTCAACGGAATTTAGGGACTTTGCTTTGAACTCGGAATGGGTGAGACTGTTGCTCTCAGCACTCTACCCGGTCATTGTTAGCGCTGATGCGGTGACACCCGAAACCGAGTTGAACTCTGGCGATACGGCGCTGACGTTTGAGGGGACTGATGTTATCATTCGTCCAATTAGTGGTAGTGCTTCAAATGCCACGCCTATTGTGCGGACGACAAGCGTGGATCCAGTACCCTCGCCTCAGTCAACACCGCCAAAGGGCACACCACTGCGAAGAGCCTCGTCGTTTATCCTACTCACCCAACAAAAGTCACCAGTCGGACCCAGTCCAGCTCGACTGAACCCAGCGCTGCCTTCATTGAGATCAGTACCAAGCAAGAAGCCTAGTAGCGATATCTTGGATGGACTCTTAGAGCTGGTGGTGAATGTCTTTATGGACCAGCTTCTCGCACGGAAAGATTTTCCAGGGTTCGGCCTGTTTACTAAAGTCCCTCCTGGGTTCCGTGAACACCAGGCGTACTTTGAGTCTTATATCTTAAAGCATGTGATTGCTCAATTGACGAATAATATTCAGCTCAATCAGAAAGCAATCTGCGAGCCTCGTGTACTGACCAACCTTTCTCGGTTCTGCACACATATGTCAGAGGCCATCTTTGAGGGGTGGTTCATGAATGGCGCTGAGGCAATGATTGACTTTGTTGGCATGCTTCTCGAATTTCTGCAGCGCCCAGACATCTCGAATCTCAAGAGTGTCCGGCTTTGCAGCCAAGCTGTCGCCACAATCCGAAGCTGTTTACTGAGGATCATTCTCCTGAGGTTATCAGATCTTGACAACCAAGAAACCACGTTAGTGGAGGCCAAGCAGTTTATGGACAAGATGGTGTACTGGCAGATGTCAATTCTCGGTTGCTTTACCAGCGAGGACGAGTTCCTTAAACTCTTCTGGTACCAGCTCTACACGAAACTCATTGGCGACAAGATGCCTCTTCGTATTGCGGCAGCTAACTTTTTACGCATTATCTTGGTGCAGAAGCCAGAGGAGTCTGTTACGTTGATCCGCTCTTGCATGTCGCCAGACCAAAAGCAGCTTTCGAAGGACTTCCAGAAGTTGACAGGCGTGGATGACGAATCATTCGTTGACTGGGTTGATAAGCACCGCCCATCATTGGATGTACTCTTCTTTGGCGGCATGTCCAAAACATGGGAGGATTTCGTCAGTTCAGAAAACGTGCGTACTTCGGAGACAGCCAAAGTTCGTCTCGCCAAGCGCAAAGATAAACTCAGATCATTGCACGCGGAGAGCACCAGCACAGAGAAGATTCTCATCAGTCACGATATTGGTAACAGCGCTTGGATGAAGAGCATCTACAACTCTGAGTACTTCAAGTATCAGCGACTCATGCAGGACCAACAAGATGACCTAGTATTCCTAAGCGCGGCTTACACCAAGATGGAGCGGGATCTTATGAGGCCTGGTGCGGTCTTTAGTGAGGCAGCTACACCCAAGTGGAAACTTGACCGCACAGAAGGACGAAATCGGATGAGGCTCAGGGTTCTTCCGGATTTTACCATCAGTAAGGATGAGTATCAACCGAAGAGGAAGGCGAGCGAGGTATTGCAGACTCTCCGGATCAATACATCGGCCAGCCCAGCTCCTTCGATCCAAGCCTCCGCTGTGACGCCGACGAAGCCAAGCGCTGCATCGGCTTTGGATGGCAGTGCTGAACAGCCTCAATTCACTGAAGAGCCAGAGTCCACCGAGCCAGCCGAGCAACCCAGCTCTGGTGTTGCGCCCGAGGACGACTTCGAGCTCGTGGATGACCCCAACGATCCCAACGAAGGGGACGAAGGTTTCGAAGACAAGAATCGCAAGGTGATGAGACGATTGGAGCGTGGAGACCAAGTCCAATCTGCATACAATATCTCACGCATCATTGGTCTGGAAGCATGCGAGGGAATCCTCATAATAGGCAAGGATGCCCTTTACATAATGGACAACGTGTTCCAGTGTGCCAACGGTGACATCGTCAATGTCTGGCAGGCTCCTCCCGAAGAGCGCGATCCTTTCTCCCAGATCGTCACGGACGCCAAGACTTCTGAGAAGCGACAGAACAATAAAGAGCAGGAATCAAGGCATTGGCGATGGCAGGATGTTATCAGTATCTCAAAGCGTCGGTTCTTGTTCCGAGATGTGGCGATTGAGGTGTTCTTCACTGATGGTCGAAGCTATCTCTTGACTACGATCAACCCTGTGGTTCGGGATAACCTATTTGTGAAAATGCTCAACAAGGCCCCTCACACAAGCGGCGCAAACACTCTTCCGAACCCTGAAGATGCTTGGCGCCTGGAGTCACTCAAGGTCTTTGACGAGTCGCCTCAAGGATTTGGGTCCAAGTTCGGCACGTTCTTCAACTCGTCGCCCTGGAATCCTCTTCTTAAGAAATGGCAGAAGGGCGAGATCTCCAACTTTCACTATCTTATGATGGTCAACACTATGGCTGGAAGGACGTTCAATGATTTGACTCAGTACCCAGTCTTCCCATGGGTCCTGGCAGATTATACGAGCGAAGACTTGGATCTCGATGATCCCAACACGTTCCGCGATCTGTCAAAGCCAATGGGTGCCCAAACACCGAACAGAGTGGGAGGCTTTGTCGAGAGCTACAACGCGTTGGCAGAGATTGGAGAAATCCCATTCCACTATGGCACACACTACTCTTCTGCCATGATTGTCTCATCATACCTGATCCGTCTACCGCCATTTGTTCAATCGTATATCCTGTTACAAGGTGGAAGCTTTGACCACGCTGACCGTCTGTTCCAGTCGATCCCAGAAGCCTGGAAATCAGCCTCTTGCAAGAACAAGGCTGATGTGAGAGAACTCATTCCTGAATTCTACTGTCTGCCAGAATTCCTGACTAACGTCAATGGCTACAAATTTGGCAATCGTGAGAGCAACGGCGTTAAGGTCGACCACGTTGAGCTCCCGCCATGGGCTAAGGGTGACCCGAGGATCTTCATCGCCAAGCACAGAGAAGCGCTTGAAAGTCCGTATGTAAGCGAGAACCTACATCAGTGGATTGACCTCGTCTTCGGTTACAAGCAAAGGGGCGAAGCAGCCGTGGAAAACCTCAACGTGTTCCATCATCTCTCGTACCGTGGTGCCACGGACCTAGACAGCATCACGGATGCAAAGGAGAGAGCTATTCTTGCAGGTGTGATTCATAACTTTGGACAGACGCCTCACCAAGTGTTCATGAAGTCGCATCCTGCTCGAGAACACGGAAAGAGTACAGCCAGACGATTAGACACCAGTGTGTTTTCGTTGGGCTGTCTGCCGCACCCACTCCTTGGTAAGGACTCTGTTTACTTTAAATCTCACATCACTAACCGATTCAATAGAAAGTCACGAACGTGTAGCTTCACTCATCCACGCCTCCAAACTCGACCGCTTACTGTGCGCTTCTCCATTCCGTCTCAACTTCCCACCATACGACAAATTCCTTGAATGGGGATACGCAGACAATAGCGTTCGCTTCTTCTTCAGCGACAACCGCAAGGTAATGCAGAACCTTGTCGCTCGGTCTGGCCACGTCGCTAACTCAACAAAGCCTGCTGGACTCTTTGAAAACCTTCACATCGGCCAAATCTCTTGTGCTTGTTTTGCCGACTCCAAAACCTTGATCACCGCTGGAGAGGATTGCGTTGTTTCGGTATATGCACTACAGACTTTACCTGGAAAGCCGGTTGAGCTGTTGCCCAGATCAAGTCTTTTTGGCCACAAATCACCAGTCACAACAATTGCAGTCAGCAAAGCCTTCAGCACGCTTTTGACTGTTTCTGCAGATGGGCAGGCATTCTTGTGGGACCTGAACAGACTCTCTTTCATTCGAAAGCTGCCATTGGTGCGACCTGTTGAATGCGCACGTATCAACGACATTTCAGGCGAGATTCTTCTCTGCTCTGGGCCCAATGTGATACTCTACACCCTCAACGGTACACTACTTCTTGAACAGAATGTCTGTTTTGAGCAGGACGACTACATCCACTCATGTGCCTTTTACGAAGGTGCTGGAAACGAGTGGCTTGACAATTACTTGATCTTCACGGGCCACAAGCGCGGCAGAGTCAACGTCTGGCGACGCAGTATCGTGGGCAGCCGATGGACGCTTGAGCTCCTCAGAAAGCTTGACCATGTTGACTATAAGAACGACAAGGGCGCCAACACAGAGGCAGGCATAACGTGCATCAGCCCAATGCCAACGTGCGTCTACACTGGAGATGATGACGGTCGAGTTGTAAGTGTCCCCTCCCTAACAAGACTACTCAAACTAACCAGTTTTAGTACGAATGGAATCTATTAAGCAGGGAGAGATAGAGTCTTTCCCTACCGAATCGGACAACGGTTCGATATAACCACCGACACAGCCTCGTATGACTAAAGAGAAGGAGGATATTCTGTTTCTTGGCTTCTTGCACATCGCTGCGGCGTTTCCTGTTTGATGTTTATACGCATGCTTAGAAAATCAACGACTCGCGCACATCCTCACACACAACACATATATATAGGTATCGAAGTAGACAGTTGGTGGATGGGTTGATTGTAGAAAAATCGAATTGAAGCGTCAATTGCTGCTGTATCTTCTCGTCCCTTTCTTCCTCTATGATATCCCTTCTCTCCCTCGCATTCGGAACGCCGTAGTTTGTACAAAGATATGCTCCTCGGAGCCGTGATATTTCCTTCGTCTTTCAATTCGAGATGTTTAGTCGTCGTAGCCGGTGAGCTGTTTCCTGGGACCAGAGGGGACTGTGTATGTTAGTCTCACATTGGGGGATTGAAGGTCGAGGAAGGGGAACGCACTGGGATAGGTGACGGGAACGGGAGGAGCATCAATATCGCCAAAGTAGTATCGGATCGGAGGAACAATTGGCATGGCGACGGGGCCTGCTGCGCCGATGATGACGGACCAGAAGAGGGCGGGACGCTCGCGGGCTGCCCAGCGGCAGTACTTGAGGGGAGTTTGCCAGAAGAGAGGGGCAGCAGACATGATGGCCTATATCAATTAGTACAGAAAATACAATAGCGTAGCGGCAGAGGGGTCATACTCAATTGACGAGTTGGTGTTTGTCGTTCAATCTTGGTGGTGATGATAGTCTTGAGCAACGGTCCAATCGTAGCCTCGGAAAAACTAAGCCGCGGACATCGGATTATTTCCTCACTGCACCCAACTTTACAGAGCTCTAGAGTCGCTACCATAAAAGGATTAGCGCATCCGCAGTTTCACATCCCGATTCCCCCACTGAAGGCTACGTATCCCTAAAGCGCCAACGCAAGCTACCACGCTCCGTAGGTTCCACTGAGAGCTCTACTCGCAAGCTGTCCAAACTTGCACCAAACATTATAATCCCCCCAACTCAAAACCACACAATGCGGTCCCTCTTGAGTCTCGTGGTCTTTCTCTTCGCGGCGCTGGTTTCGGCCGTGAGCACAACTGGTAATCGATTGTTGGTTATTCTCGATACGCCCAAGGACAAGGAGGCCTATACTACATTTTTCCGCGACTTGTCTGGTATGAAACCCCCCCATGAGCAGTGGTGTTGATGGTGAAGCTTACAATTGATAGAACGGGGTTATGATATCACGTATGAGACACCAAAGAGCAATGATTTGACATTGTTCAAGTATGGTGAGAGGAGTTATGATCATCTTGTCTTCCTCCCCACCAAGATCAAGGGTTCGTCATGTCTTGTTCCTTGAGACTACAGCTTTACTGACTGGCGCAGGTCTGGGACCCAATCTGACTCCCAATGCCATCGTCGACTTCATCAACGCCGGCGGAAACATCCTCCTGACAATGTCCGCTACCCATAAAGTCCCTGTTACTCTCGTCTCTGTCCTCGATCAACTCGACGTTACCATCCCCGCTGAGCGCAACGGCAAGGTCGTCGACCACTTCACCTACGATGCCGTTTCCGCTGCCGAGACACACGACACCCTCGTTCTCGACGCTCCTCGCAACGTTCGTCCCGGCCTCAAGGATTTCTTCGAGATTCCTGGCGCATTCATCTCTGTTCCTCACGCCATTGGCCACACTCTTGGCTCAGGACCTCTTCTTACACCCGTTCTCCGAGCGCCCCCTACCGCTTATAGCTACAACCCCAAGGAGCAGGCTGATACTGTCGAGCCTGATGAGTTGTTTGCTGCCGGAAAGCAACTTGCTCTTGTCTCTGTCTTCCAGGCTCGCAACTCTGCGCGCGTCACTATCGTTGGAGCTGCTGAGATGCTGCAGGATAAGGCCTTTGACACCAAGGTGACTCGCCAGGGTGGAAAGGCTATCTTCCCTGCCAACAAGGAGTTTATCACCAACCTGGCTGGTTGGACTTTCCAGGAGCTTGGTGTTTTGCGAGTGAATAAGATTGAGCATCACCTCAAGGGTGATAATGAGACCAACCCTGAGCTGTACCGCATCAAGAACGATGTTGTATGTAGAGACCTCCCCTGACAGCGTTGACCTCACTAACAATTCGCAGACCTACAGCATCTCCGTCTCCGAGTACGCCTGGAACGACTGGCAACCCTTCCACCTCCCCGAGGGCGACCGCCTCCAGCTCGAGTTCTCCATGCTGTCCCCCTTCCACCGCATCTCCCTGAAGCCCGTCCACGTCGGTGAGCACGAGACTGTCTACGGCACCGACTTTGTTCTCCCCGACCAGCACGGCATCTTCAACTTCATGGTCAACTACAAGCGACCATTCCTGACCAACCTTGAGGAGAAGCGAACTGTCAGCGTTCGACACATGGCTCACGATGAGTACCCCCGAAGTTACGTGATCAACGGCGCTTGGCCCGGTCTGACTGGCATCTCAGCCACCATTGTTGGATTCTTGTCGTTCTGCATCGTGTGGATGTACAGCCAGCCTGTCAAGTCAGCCGCTGGCGCTAAGAAGACGCAATAGAGGATGGAACAATGTACGAGTATTTTTTTGCTGCAACGTCACGATTAAGAATTCGTGGATCTGTTGTGTTATAGAGTGGGACCAAAAGTGAAATATAGAATGCGCATTTGTTTTCCTACAGCTATCGAAGTGTTTACGACTGTGTATGTGACTCGAGATACGAAGATGTGATGGCTCCCTCAGATTAGCTCTCTTGGGTTCTCACTGACAACTCGCGGCAGTGGACAAGTAAATGCCCTGCAAACATCCTAGATGATGCCCGCCGCTGTTGTCTGCAAATTTGGCTTTTTGGTCGATTGATCATCACCGGGCAGCAAATTCGTATCTCAAAGCATTTCCTCCATCCCGTCCATACGGCTCCTCACGAAGGCCAAGCCTGCTCCGATTGAAAACTATATCATGCGAATCACGAGCGTCTCTGATTCCTAGCAAACGCCCCATAAGAGGGTTCGCAAAGGAAGAGAACGACTTCACGCAAAGGGAAATTATCGTCACTGCGGCTACTCTAGGCACTTGCGAAGAATACAAGAATGAAAAACAAAGGAAATACTTCAAGGTCTGCTCAGATTTCTGTTCTCGAATGAGGTACACATGTTCGCAACACAAGTCAGTTTCTCCGAAGGGCATACTGAGCAAGTGAAGTGAATCGCCAAGATGGGTAGTGAAACAGTTGTCATCACCGCAGACCAGCCCCAGAGGAACCAAGTACAGGACGAGAGGAAATGCAAAAACGCCAAACGCCTTGAACTCCAACGCCAACGCCTGCAAGAAAAACAACACCAAAAAGACACCCCAAAAAGACCCCTCCCAGGCCAAATGGCCCGGGACCAAAAAACAAGACGAAAAGCAAAGACAAAGGAAATAAAAGCAGACCCAACCCAGACCTAGTCAAAAGACCCCAAAAAAGAGCGAAATCAAGAGCAGGAAAGCAAAAGCAGAAAACAAAAGCGGAAATGCAAGTTAGTACATACATACCGAGTCACTTGACTGGGGGAGGCGGGCGAGGGTGAGGGCGAGTTCGGGGTCGGGGAGGAGAGAGGTGAGGTGAGGTGAAGGCATGGTGTTGAAGGTCGGGCAAGGTCGAAGAGGTGAAGTGCGAAAATGGAAAAGAACAAGACAAAAGAAAGGCCACAATGTGGAAAGAAGGAAGCTGTCGAGTCAAGCAGTAAGTGTCGATAGCAAAAAGTGTATAGCAAGGCAAGCCAAATCGCAAGTCGAGAATGCGAAAGGTTGATGAAGAGAAGAAAAGACCGGAGGAACTGGGAGAGAAGCCCTCTATTTATACCCGTTCAGAGTGAGGAGTGATTGCGCATTCGGTGCGCGAGCATTTACGCTGAAATTGAGCGTTGGGTGTGGTGTTGACGGCCGTCGACAGCTGCCAGCAGCTGGCAAGATATCCAAAATCGTTGCTGAGGTTCAAGTCGCGCTGGGCTGCGCGTTGGAGAATGGCAAGGCTGTGGGGACGTGCGCAAGCTTGACCTGTGGCGCTGTGGCATAAGTGGGGATTTCGGGCAAGGCTGGTGTGGCTGCGAAAACTTCCGCCGTTGCTGGGTCGCGATCGCCAACTCAGCTTCTACAATTATATTGCTGTTCTCACCTCAATCTGTTTGACGCCGCGCATCCGTCAAAATGGCAAGCCCCTACCTCATGTTTGTGACTAGTAGCTTCAGCTAACGATTTCAGGCACGTAACTCGGAGAAAGCACAGTCTATGCTGTTTCGCTTCCGCGAAGCCCAAGCAGCAGACCTAGGCATCATCGACGCCGGCCGCACACGTCGACCCAAGCTCATCACCGAAGTCACAGCCATTCCCGCCTGTGAAAAATGGCGCGGTCAAGTCTTAAAAGAGATCTCGCGCAAGATGTCACGTATCCAAGATCCTATTCTCAGCGACTACCAGATCCGCGATCTCAACGACGAAATCAACAAGCTCATGCGCGAGAAGCACATGTGGGAGATTCAGATACGTAATCTCGGAGGACCGAACTACATGCGTGGCGGAGGCAAGATCTACGATGAGCAAGGGCGTGAAATACCCGGCAGTGGGAAAGGCTACAAATATTTTGGCAGAGCGAGAGAACTTCCTGGTGTGAAGGAGTTGTTTGAGGCAGCGAAGAGCCAAGGTGATGAGAAGCCGCTTGAGGAGAGGAATGATCTGAGGAGGAATGTTGACGCGGCGTATTATGGGTATGCGCCTGATGAAGAGACTGAGGAGATGTTGGCGTATGAGGCTGAGAAGGAGAGGCAGGCGGTTGAGCATTTGCTCAAGACGGGGAGTAAGGATGTGCCAGAGGGGTGGGAGCCGCTGCCGGGGGATAGTGGTGATGGGATTACGTGGGATTTACCGACGTTGGAGGAAGTGCAGGAGGAGTTGATTGATCGGAGGAGAAGGAGGCTCTTGGAGCAGTTGTGATGTGCTTCAGAGGTCTCCGTGTATCATCGGAGGGGCTCATGGGGACGGGAAGCTATAGTGCATTGTCGGTTGTTGGATCAGTTGAGACTAGGTGATGGTTCACATTCACGGCGTTCAGGACGGTCACTTATTTACAGGCGTATGGGTCTATCATGATACTTTGTCAAAAAGAATATCTTCTCAATCGTGCATTCTCACCCCTCCTAAGCGACATCACCAAACCGCAACTGAAGCCGAAGCTGTGGATAACGGTTATACCGAGCTGTCAGTTATAGCTGTCACCCGGATATCACAGATTCCGGGTATAACACGGACGGATTATACATCCACCAAACAAAAACAGCTCGAGTTACAGTTACAGTGTGCATGAACCGTCAAGGGTGTTTTAAACCCGCCAACATTACCTGTTTCGTTTCATACACCAATGAACTCTAATAATAAGTCATCCACAATGTCAGGCGAGATATTCGCATTTGCCATTTGAAAACTGTACTCCGTAGGAAAATGATTTTGTGAAGAGTGACGATCTTCATTGGTTACCACCCCCCTTGTAACCCCTGTGAAAAAGAGAGACCCCTGAAGGTCCTGAAGCTGACGGTGAAGCGCCACGCAGGTGAGTGTGCGGATGACGCCTTTAGATCCCTTTTTCTCCAGGGGCTAGAGGGATAGAACTTGGATGATGACGAAAATGGAGGATGACAGTGGTTATCTGATTAAAAAATTGGCATTCCAAGTTTATCTGAATTACTCAATGAAGCGAAATCTTTAAATTGATCCATAGAATTCGCATTGCATGGATGTGATGGGGGTGTGTGACGCTGTTTCATTTCGTACCAAAGTGATCGACAGTCTTGTCTTGTCTTGTCTCTCCTCGCCTTGTCAAACAGCGCCTCAAGCTCCCCTCTCGTCTCGGGAATCTTCATGTGCTTCTCGTATCTCACTCTTTGCTCAGTCATACCACTCCTTTCAGCCTTGCCTGTGCCTCTCGTCTAACATGGACGATCAATTCTCTGTGTAGTACAATATTAAACCATTCTCTGATGTAAATCACTAGTTTCTTTTCTATTCTTGGCTCTCCCCCTTTCTCGTCCATTCACAATTCGAAAAAGTGACCCCGCGGCTGAAGGGCGCCAAAAACGCCCAGAAAGAAGAAAAAAACGTCGAGCCCCTGAGCTTGTACCTGCAGCGCCCTGACTAGCACCCTACCCGTCTAAATCCTCGGCATCCACTCTAGTGATGAAAAGAGTAACGCTGGGCCCCTATTACGATTCAATCACTTGCAGAGAATTGATCAAGCTAATGACCATTAGCAGATTTCTCTTCTAAGATATGCTTATTCTTTTTTCACTCTCTTTAGTTACTGTACACAGTTTGTTCAAAGAAGTATCTAAAATTGGATATTCCTTCAGTTAGTGGCTGTCTTGTTAAATTAATCCACTCTGGTCCCTTTGCGCCTCGTGCCCCCCCTGGCCTTTTAGCACCTTACCCCCCTAGGTTGTGGGCTGTGGGGACCGTTTAGGTACTTTACGGTAAGTGCTGCAGCCCAGGCTTCTTCTTCCCGTTCTTCTCGGCAACGGTCTTGTCTTCTAGAAATATGCAAAGAAGAGACAGACCAGGCCAATGTCTCTATCTCTGACTCTGTCTTTACACCATCGTCATTCCTAACTACTATACGTTTCAATTCAGTCCTTACCGTCACATGCTCATGATATAATTCTTCAGGTCTCTTTTTTCTCCTCTTCTTCTGTTTTCGAGATGGTTTCGTTCTTTGGCCTCAAGCTTGGAGGCGATAGGAAAAAGTCACAGTAAGCCTCCTTTCTCTAGACTCTACTTTTTACAGCTTTGCTGATATTTGGCAGGGACAAGAAGCTAGCTTCGAAACAAATACAGCATTTACACCGCACTGAAGAATCGGTCTCGTCAACCCCCAAAGACCTCCGCCGACAGAGTAACTTCTCCCGTCCAAATCTCGCTCGCCCTGGTACTTCCAGTTCTCATCTCGACCCACCAACACCATGGAAAGCCCCTTATATGAACGGCGCAGGAGGTGCCTCCTCCATGGTTGATCTTGGAGCACCGCGCGCACCAGGAATGGGAAATCCGCGGTTTCACTCGTCAGATATAATGCTCAACACACGCTTCGGCAATGGTAGTTCTACGAGTCTCGTTGCGCCGGGCGCAAGACCTGGCTCACCTACACGTCCTGGCACGGCCATCTCGACAAAGGAGCCTGAGAATCCCTTCAACATTCACTTCGGTAAAGATTCTGTCAGCAGTATACCGCCGACGCCCCAGGATGAACCAAGGGGTCAAGCGGAACCCTTCGAATTCAATCTCGGAAACGAAATTAAGGAAATCAGAAACAAAAGTCCTATTCCTACGGCTAACAATGGATATCCATCTCCTCCACCCTCGATCGTCAACGCTGAGCGATCTTTCTCACCGGACCCGCGACCTTCGAGCAGTCGTCAGAACGTGCCCACCGCGCCTAGTCTTCGGAACCCGAGCACTGCAGGTCCGATGTCTCTCCCAAGCCCAGCTGTATCAGTTGCTAGAAGCGACGATGTCTGGGAGCCACAGCCTCCTGTTATTCGCAATGTGACAGCCAAGCGCGACACTTTTACCTTTCATACGCCTAGACGGCAGAGCTTTGCCATGGACTTGGAGACGCGTGAGAATCACAAGCCGATGGTTGAAGGGCTTGCTGGGAATTTTACTGGGTTCGATTTTGGTGAGACTGTTAGGAAGGGAAGCATTGGAAGTGGGAGCTTGGATACTTCGACTGAGGGTGGAAATAGCCCTACGGACACGAATGTGAAGCCCAGGGTGCTGGGAACGACAAGAACTGCTAGTCCTTTGAGGACCATGCAGTCGAGTCCAAGTTTGAGCATGATTGATACGGCATTGACACGAGCTCGAACTGCGAGTGATGCCATGTCTCCTCTCTCGTTGGTATCGTCATTGGCATCCGCGGCAGCAGAGGAGACGCCGCGTATACAGACACCTCAGCCATCTCAGCAGGCAAAGCCGACTCAACAACCTCCCAAGATTCTCCAGCCCGGCCAGCTCTCAGAACCTCTTCACTCAATTCGACCTGTCTCGCCATCGCGCTCTCCTCAACCTTCGCCTCTCTCTCAACCTCCTCAGCAGAACTCTCCAGGACCATCTCCGATTCTCTCCAGCTTCCCAGGTCGATCGCCGTCTCCGCCGATTGTAGAACCTCATTTCCCTCGATCTCCTCCCCGGCCACTCATCCAAACCCTCCAGCCTTCGCCCCAGTACCCGCCAAAGCAGTACAAGGCATACCAACCTCCGAACTCTTCTCCACCAACGAAACCACTTCCTTCGCCGTACCGGTCACCTACCGCTCCTCTCCCGCCTGTACCACCACCTCGCTTGAACCCTGGTAACAGGAGTAGGAGCAACACTCCCGATGCAGCGGCGAGTGCGAACCCAGGATACATGAGCCGACCTCTTGAACCTCCGCCTCGTGGCCTCCGTGCCCGGACTGACTCGGAACCACGCCTTGGTCGACCTCTCCGCGTTCCAGCTCCTCTTGTCGATCGTTCGGCTACCCTTCCCATGGTTGGACCCGGACCTCGAAGTGCCGTTGGTCCAGGCTTCGATGAGAGCGGCTTCGTCCGTGCTGAGCGTCTTCCTGAACCACCACGAACAGCAAGCCCTTTCTCCCAACAAAGCCCCATGGAAGGCGAGTTTCCCGTTCAAAAGGGTCTTCCTCGAGGTCGCCGGCCTCCACCTCCAGATATGCAGAGCCCCGAGAGACCTTTTGGCCTGGAGCCAAGAAAAAAGCGCCGCCAACCTCCTATGTATCCTCCGCCCAGAAGCACAGAGTCACCCGTGGCCGACTCACAACTGGATGAAGTTTTGAACCAACCCGGCACACCAAACTGGAACGACTTCGACCGCGCCGAAGCGCACAAGTCCGCTATCCCAGCTGCTCTCTCACCTTTCCGCACACAATTCACTCGATCTCCCACACAAGCCACCGACGACTCTCTAAGTCCACGTCTCGCACAGTACGCTTCATCGCCCATCTCAGACACACCACCCAGTCTACCTTCACCATCCTTCCCATCGCTACAAAAGTCAATCTCTAGCTCGAGTGAAAACCTCGCGCGTACTTTTGACATAATGTCTGATGGGAACTACGAGCGACATGAGCAGAATCAAGCTCGGCCGCTCATCTCACCTGTGATGGCAGACTTTGTGCCGCCGAGGGACAGAGACCGCAGCAAGACTCGCATCGAGGCAAAGAGAGCGCCTCCTCGTCCTTCGCCAATCACTGTTCCTCCATCGCTGGCCGCAGGAGCAGAGCCCACGAGAGTCAGAACTCCTAATCCCGTGGTGGATGCGTTCAATCCTGGCTTTATCTAATGGATTATATTAAAGCGAATCATCTTTATATCTCAGCGAGTTGGATTTCAAAAAGAGGCAAAAGACCCTCATGACTTTTTCTTTTCTTGTTTAGCTATCGCTTATTCCCCCTTTTCTTCTATCACATTTTTTGGATATGGCGTCTTTCGCTTATAGATCTATCACATACCCCCGTCCCTCGCTGCGTTTTTTTACTTGCGTTTCTTTTCTTTGTATATAGTCATCATCATTATCATCGGGACATGATTAGTGGATAATGTCTAAGGAATACAACATCTAGTGCCTTGAGCCTGGATCTTACATGACTACCTGAAGTGTGTCCCAAACGTGATTACATTGCATTATACATTGTAAATACAAGACTGGCGCCAATTTACTTTACTATAGAATACATATAACTAGCCGAGGAACATGCGGAGGTTGTTACCGATGTACTTGAGATCCAGGAGGAATGTGTCATGGCCAAACATGCTCATCTCCTCACTCAGCTCAACGTGCGTTACGTTCCTGTTTCCAGCTAGACGGACTGCCTCCGCTACCTCGCGCTGCTGCCATGCTGGGAAGAGAATGTCACTTGCAACGCCCATAACCAGCGTGGGGGTATCGCGTAGCGGCGCAAGACCGTGGATCAGATCCTCGGGGGGTCGTGAGCCTGGCACAACAGTTGCGTCTGAGGGATCAGGGTGAGAGCCGGGCTGTTCCTCATAAGGCTTGTTGGGCAGAGTAAGACTGCATGCGTCGGGAGAAAGGGGCGAAGCTTCTCCTGAGGCGAGGTTCTTCTCACGTTCTTGACGACGAGCACGAGTTGCGCGCTGATGCTCGATACCCAGATCGAAAAGATCCATAGCCTTGCTGACATACAAAAGACTGTTGGGGTCATAGTTCAAGCACCACTTCTCACCTGCATGGTCAAGATACGTCTCAATGAGGAAGTCTGGACATAGCGCAGGCGGTTTACTCGAGTCTGCCCGACGACGACCAAAACGCTGCTCCCACTCCGGTCCAGAGCGATACGTAACCGTCGCAATCTCACGCGCAAGCTTCATACCCGCATGAGGAGGAACTTTTCCATAGTAGAACCCGCGATTCCAGTTTGGATCCATCATGAGGACTTGGCGTTGCGTATGGCGCATGGCGATACTGTAGGGGTGAGAGCGTGCGCAACCGCTGATAGAAACGATGCGACCTACGCGCGAGGGGAAGAGAACGCCTGCGGCGAGGGATTGCATTCCACCCATTGATGAACCAACGGAGGCGTAGAGCTTATCAATGCCGAGATGGTCGAGAAGACGGAATTGGGCGCGGACCATATCATCCATCGTCAAGATGGGAAAATGCGTTGCATAGCGCTCTCCATTGCCGGGATCGACGCTACTCGGTCCCGTAGAACCGTTGCAGCCGCCGATGACATTGGTGCAGATAACGTGGTATTTATTCGTATCGAGCGGTCCTCCGGGCCCAATGAACTTCTCCCACCAGCCGGGCTTTGTGTTCGCCTCTGTAGAGTGCGCATGCGACGAAGCGGATAACCCGGTGTGTAGAAGAATAGCATTCGATTTATCGGCGTTGAGCTCACCCCACGTTTCGTAAGCGATGTTGAATTCGGGAAGGATACCCCCCCAGTCTAGCATGAAGGGTTCTTTGCAGAGATAATTCTGTGTAGCGCCTGACGTATATGAGGGTTCAGTGTCGTCGTCTGTTAAGCGGGCAGAACGGGATTCCAATGCGTCGAGACAGGGGAAGGACATTGCTGGGTTAGATGCGACGCCCGACTTCCGGGGCGTAGCGGAGTGAAGCTCTCGGACCCTCGGGGCGAGACATGTTAGGCGGACAAGTCTTGAGGGAGTGAGGGATGTTTGGAGTCGGCGAGTTGAGCGCACGAGAGACCGTGAGGACCTCATGGTGGGATGCGAGTGTGAGGAAGAAAGATTGTCGCTTGGGGAGAGTTGAGCTTCATGTTTGTAATCGAGGATTCTTAGACGGCGAAATTGATGGAGCTCCGATGCGCGGGGGACGGGATTGGACGCCGGGTCGGGGATGATGCCATTGCACGTGCGATAAGATATGGCGCTGTGATAAGATAGAAGACATGTAAGAACTGAGGGAACTATCTCCAGCTACCACCTGCAACTTACATAGCTTAGAGTAAGAGTAGTTTCTAAATTCTATTGGATACAACTATTGCCAATCTTAAGATCGTCGTCATAAGGCTTAGCTCAAGGTTAAGCTCAGACTCATCATAAGTAAAAGTGCAGAGAGATCACGCTTTTTCTGTGACCCCAAAGCACGTGTACATCTTCTGACGTCAATTCAGCGCCGCAGCTGTAGGTGATAAGCTGTTGCCTCTCTAGAACAAGCCCCAAACGCGTCACCTTCGCCGTGTTATACATTAAAAACCTGTCTTTGTCACTTTCACCAAATACACTACAAATTCATTTCTAATCTCCTAGATTTATGCTAGTCTACATTTTTTACTTCATCATCGCCTATCTCATCATGGCGCAGAGCATTCCTCAGAACGTAATCCACGGCTTGCGAACTATGCTATCGCTGGGCAGCCAGAACGACAATGAGACGAGCTCTTCTTCTTCTTCTGGGGAGGTGACGCCCTTGGATGTGGTTATTACGAGAATCATGCTCACAAAGGGGAAGAAGATTCCGCCGGATATTGTTGATGTTATTCTCGAGTTTGCGGAGTATTGGGCGCATTCGAGCAATGAGGTTGATTACATCGCTGAGCACTCGAGTCCTCTTCGTGTCAACGGCCAAAGTCCCACCGAGAACAAATTCCTTGTAAGTCAAGCCCCATTCAAACAAATCACTAGACTGACACAGTATTTATAGCTTCGATCGTTTCCTGTGGGTCTAACGGGCATTCAAGGCAAGAAAGCACTTGCTGAAGTGTTGGCGTATGATCTGAACGAGGCCAAGCCGGCGCCTCTAAAGACGGAGCATGAGCCTTCATATTTTGCTAAACTGGCTGATTACCCTACCCCGAAATTACTCCATCCTGTGAGAAAGGTGGTCTTTACGATACGGAGTAAGGATCAGGGGTGGGGTGGCGAACCGGAGAATCGACATACGTACAACGGAGCCTGGACGTGGTTTGAAGCTGGTCTGGAGAAGTTTGACGCCGAACAGACCTGTAAGTACCGAGACTCCTCTATGAAATGCAATGCTGACTTTCTAGGTGATCCAAACTGCACATACGACGTCCGCTTCAAATCAGCATCCTCCGTGGCATCACCCCTCCCCGTCTGCGCCCTCCGCCCTCTCTACCCCTCCATCGTCCCCAAAGGCAGCGACAAGTTCGCATACTCGCACCCTCTCGCACACCAAGAGAAATGGACCATCGTTCGCAACAAGGCAGCTCACCGCGCCTGGCAAGACCATGTGATTACGTGGTCGTGGGACGACGATGTCAAGCCTGACTCTGAAGCTGCTGTCAGGATGAAGGCTGACGAGGGCAGGGGTGAGGAGACGGGTGATGGGCGGTTCGTGAGGGATTTGAAGATGGGAGATGTCATCACGATCTGGGCGAAGGCGAGGTTTGGAGGGTGGGTTAATCATATTGAGAAGGTCAAGATTGATGTTTACTGGGCTGTTTGAGCGATGGCCTATGGGGTACCTACGGAATGAGGGATGGAGTATGAGTTATGATTAGTCGCTTCACTTACGGCCCTTTAAATGGGAAATGAATCAATGAGGATACCTACTGCATGATAACTGGCCTTTGTGAAGTGACAGGCTGCCATTTCGAATGTGAATGTACTCAGCTCAGCTCTCTTTGGTGTTTCAGCCTCATGTCATGATCGCGGGGCAGAGCTCTACGTCATTCACCCAACCCTCCCACAGACACCATCTCAACCTAATCTTCAACAGACTTCAGCCAATCGTGAGCAATCTTCAAATTTAGACACGAGAGATGAGATTCATCGCCAACGTCCGCAAAAATCCCAGACTTTTACTCTCAGCAACCTGTCTGGTTCACCAGACCCCGTCTCTTCATCACTTCACGCGCACAATGTCTACCACGCTCAAGAGCCATAACATCCCTCTCAGTCTTCCTGATGGCCTCACAGAAGAGCAACTCACTTCATTCAAGCCATTCACGGTACATTTCTCACATATCTTCATTTCAGCTTGCTAATGCTTTTAGAATTGGGTCGACACACTCACAAACTCACTCCGCCTTCAATCCGATGAATCTCACCCATTCCATAAAGACCCCTACGCTCTACGCTCAGTCACAATCCAATCCTACGATCTCTTCGGCACCAAACGTATCGGTTTCATAAAGCTCACAGCAACCGTCTCAAATGACTCGGGCGAAACACTCCCAGCAGCTGCACTCCTCCGCGGCCCCAGCGTAGCAATGCTCTTCATGCTCGTCCCCTCCGATGTACCCCCCTCATCCTCAGAACGCTACGTCGTCCTCACAGTCCAACCCCGCGTTCCCGCCGGCAGTCTTAGCTTCACTGAACTACCAGCGGGAATGGTTGACGACGCAGGTAGTTTCGCCGGAGCAGCAGCGCAAGAAATCAAGGAAGAGCTTGGTGTCACGATAAAAGAAGAAGAGCTTACGAATTTAAGTGAGCTTGCTACAGGTAAAGACAGTGAAGACATTGCGAGGGGTATGTTTCCTAGCGCGGGGGGTTGTGATGAGTATATTACGATATTTAGCTATGAGATGAAGATCGAGAGGGAGAAGATCAAGGAGTGGAGCGGGCGGTTGACGGGGTTGAGGGAGCATGGGGAGAAGATCACGCTGAAGGTTGTGCCGATGAAGGATGCTTGGAGGGAGGGGGCGAGGGATGCGAAATGTTTGGCTGCTTTGGCTCTTTGGAGGGGGTTGAAAGAGGAGGGAAAGTTGTAGAGATATTGCGATGTCTTGGTTGTTGGTGGTAGATTTCAGCGAGTGAGGCTGTCACACCACTCCGAAGCGTGAGTTGAGGCTGTCGCCAATGACTTCATTGGAACCAATTATAGGCTAGGTAAGGATAAATACCCAATAAGCGCCTGGAAGAAGCATTGAACTCAACTGAGACATGCATATTGAGACAACGAGACTGCATGAAACCGTAAACCCGGTCCCAGGGTTCATGAAAATCCAGACGAGTCGAGATATCTTCAACTGATTAAAAGTTCACATGGCCTCAACCAAAATTTAATTCAAAGCATTACAATAGTACTACTAAGCCTACAAGCATAATTATCTTCGCTATTTAAAGTTTGATTCCTAGTGATAGACACATAATTGGTGATTTCATTGCATGATATGAGTAGCTTCAGGGTAGCCTGTGTGACGTTGCACATCTTCTCACCGACTTCGGCGGGGGCGGTAGACAACTCATCATGACTTCTTCAAACAAAGCCAAAACAAACAAACAAAATATTCTCATTCAATTCACTCAAAATGTCTGTTTTCGATGCCAAAGTGACTTCTACTGAGCCCCTCGTAAGTATACCTCTCTCCATTTACCAATCTCTACTGACAAACTCAGTCTAAGGAGGAAGCTCGCTGGATCAAACTCTCCAAGTACGCTCACTCACCTCCTTTCTCACCTCTCACCTCTAACATGAACAATTAGAATCACATACCGTGACCCAACAGGAACATCCAGAACCTGGGAATCAGCCGAACGTCTCACACGTCCCAAGACCGCCGACATCGACGGCGTAGGCATAGTAGCCATCCTCCCCCTCCCCACAGGCCCTGAACTCATCCTCCAAAAACAATACCGCCCTCCCATCAACGCCGTAACAATCGAAGTACCAGCCGGCTTGATCGACGAGGGTGAAACACCCGAAGAATGCGCCATCCGCGAACTCCGCGAGGAAACAGGCTACGTCGGTGTCGCTACTGAGACGTCGCCCATGATGTTCAACGACCCGGGGTTTTGCAACACGAACTTAAAGATGGTGCATGTTAGTGTTGATATGGAGTTGCCTGAGAATAAGAACTTGAAGCCGGAGCTGGAGGAGGGGGAGTTTATTGAGGTTTTTACGGTGAAGTTGACGGATTTGTGGGCGATGTGTGAGACGTGGGAGAAAGAGGGTTGTGCGATTGATGCGAGGGTTGGGACTTTGGCGGAGGGGATCTTGTTGGCGCAGAGGTTCAAGCTGTAGATGATCAATGGCTGATAGACTATAGAGAACGAAAAGTTATGATTCGAATCAGTTTGTCGAAGGACTGATAACACAAAGTCTCTATTATGCTCAATTATATACAGGAAAGGTTGATACAGGATCACCAGAAAGGATGCTGTCTTCTAAACAGGCACAGCCTTCCCAGCTTCACCCTCATCAACACTACAAACCCTATTACAAGCGCCCTGCTCCGTGCGTCCATGCAAGACTTCAATCCACTGAATCTGCTGATACGCCGCACCACCCTCCGGAATAGTACCCGTCCACGTATCCCCATTACTCCAGGCATTGAAGCTCAACTGCGCTGGATCTCTAGGAACCTGGAACGCATTACGCCAGGTCTCCTTATCGTTGACCTTCCAGATCGTAGCATCGGGTGTCCAGTCGATAGTGTGCTTTGCCCAGTCTGTCCACTTGAGACCGTCGGGGAGTGTGGCTGCTAGATGAGCTCCTTCGACTTCGCCGCCTTCGTCGGTGTAGGAGGGTTGGTTTGTGTAGTGGATGATGGTGGGATCGTCTTTGGTGAGGACTTCGATGTCTGCTTCTTGGACGAGGGCGAGGGAACCGCCGTTGAGATAGGTAAACATTGCTGTGCAGGCACCGGGAGAACCCTTTGTACGAGCGTACATTCTCAACGAGACATACTGATGTTTTTCCAGGGACTCAAACTCAGAGGCAGTTTGGAAGCCATTGTGACGAGCAGTTCTCATAGTCAACCACGTATCACTCGCAGGAGAGACGTCGTCATTCTCCTCGATGTAAAGATTATTGTAAGTGTTCTGCATAGGAAACTCTTCGTTTCCGTTGTTCCATTTCTGAGGACCCCAGGTTTGAGTAAACTCGGACTCCCAGTTGAAGAAAGCTGACGTAAAGTCTGCTTCGGCGTTGCCTTGGATTGTGTCGATGAGAGGAGGAACACCAGCGTACTGGGAGAGGGAGCGGAAGTCAAAGAAGGAGTGGCTTGTGTAGTACTGGGGATTATCGCCCTTGGTAACGTAGCAATCGCATGATGGATCTTGAGCGAGAGCCAAGGGGGCGATGGCGAGGATAGAAGCAAGGAGGGCTTTAGTGGAAGACATGATGAGTGATGATATTGAATATCTGGATGAAGACACTATTCCAAGCTGATCTACCAACCTTATATATCCTCCTTTCCAAGTATTTTTGCATATCCAATTCCCCTGCAGGATTATAGGATCAAACACGACATCTCCAGCTTCTGATTGAACCATATACGTCGTCCCATAAAATGCTAAGATGAGAATAGCCGCACGAGCTGCTTGTGATAGGCTCGATGGACTCGAGGATCAGATACCTTGTCGAGGAAATTAAGCTCAGGAGCGGGAAGACCCACGAGCTTACATTCTGACAGGGGTCGTAAGGCGAAAATGCTCCTTGAGCCAAGACTGAGTCTCCATACAAGATTGGGGATGTAACGGTGACGACGAGTTTGCTCGCTGTGAGAGTTGTGTGATTGGTAGATCGTGATGATGATCATGGACAGATTGAAGGTGGATTTGGGGGCTGGGCTGAGCGGCAGTCCAAAGTCCCGTTCGTTGTCGCCATTCGCATTGAGATGAAGAATCTATCGTTGGAAGCTCAAGACTGAAACAGAAGCTTCTGAAATAACGTTGACACTAGTGTTTCAATAATGGTGATCTAGAACTCAGCCCTGTGAGGCATTCTGGCTTAGAGTCAAATATTGAAATGCCATGGCTTTGTCCAAGACCAAGCTAAAGAAATCCTTAAAACTCGAGATTCTTCAATCAACCAAACACGGCTGCGCCGACGGAGTCGCATAAGCCGATCGCAGTTGATCCATGAAAAATGAACCATGAAAAGGCAGTGCATCTCACTCCTTCGAGGCTGTGTTGGCGATATGAAACAAGGATAGTGGAAAACCTTTTCCAGAAAGATCTCGACCACCAAGCTCAACGAACAGGGAGAAAAGTCTAACCCTCGGGGGAGCAAGAAAACTTATGATATTAAACCAAGGTGTCAGGAATACCTAATCTAGGGTCTACTAAATCTCTACTATCTTTACCTAAGTCTTAGGGTAGAGGTCTTAAGTTTTCTTGCCTCACCACGAGCTCGGAGTTGCCCACGGCTCGCTTCCCACCGCTGGACTCTGTTTGACAGGACTTGTTTCTCTCTCCGACGAACTGAACAAATTCCTCACTTTCCGTCTCTGCTTCTTCATCCACGAAGCTGCCTGGCTGAACATGGAATATATGAAGAAGTACAAGATATACCACTCCGACGGTTCAACCTCCATGCGCTCAGGTCTATAGCTTTCAAACGCCGTCGCTCTCTTAACCCATTTCTCGTCCTCACTCCCATGCATTCGTCTCACAATTCGTCTTTTAACACCACGATATGCTACAGCACAGACGGAAGCCATATTCCTCATGTTAGCTACGACGATGAATGTCACAGCTGCGACAAGAACTGACGTTAACGCTAGCATTGACCGAGGGTAGCCTTCGTTTATACTCCAGAGAGCGACGCAGAAACTGAGAGGGAGGTAAAAGATGCTGACGTATGTGAGAAGTTTGACGTTTTCGCCTAGACGGGTAGAAACGCGACTTTCGATTACTCCGCTGGCGCTGAAGAGCTGCGAGACACGTTAGTATGTAGAGCGTAACAGTTGAGGGATACGTACGCCTTCTCTGAGAGCTTTAGTCTTGTCACGACTTGCCTCAAAACGAGCAGATATGATCCTCAATCGATCAACCTGCGCCTCAATCTCCCCCACAACTCTTCGCGTCAACGCCTCTGGTGTTTCTTCCGTTCGTGACTCTTCCGCCGGATCAATCTCCATTTTCATATGAGGCCAGTCTGCACGAAACCTCCTCCACTCCTCTATAGCATCATCGATAAGAATAAGAAAAGACTCAAGACAACTGACGATCCAAAAGTATTGCCTTGATCGTGAGAACGTATCGTCGTCGAATAAAAGATTGTCATGCTGAACGGGGTCGAGAAATAGAGGATCGTGATCGACGATTGCATCAAGGGCTACTTGCATTCGACTCCAAGCATTTGCTGCCTTTTGTAGACTCGTCCGAATAGCATCGAGCATGATATCTTCAGAGCGATATTGGCGCCCATCGCTCTGAGGCGGGTATGTTCGACGTGGGACCTTGTGGACATCATATGGATCAAAATCAGCAGCAGACGGCTTCATGATCAAGACTGTCCAGAAAGAGTCACGCTTAGCATCAGACCCGTGAAGCTCTTGATAAGCACACCCCAAAGTAAAAGCCTGTTGTTTGATATACGGCCCCTTTTCTCCATAAAGACGTCCATAGTTCCACGTAGATTGCTTGACAGCCGCTTCGGTGGGCTGGGTACAGAGCTGATACCAAGAAATGTGAAATGACCTCCACGGGACGTTTTCGGAGCCGTGAAGGTCCTTTGCAGACGGCCTGCAGAGCAGATGCTGATTCATTGTGGCACGAAATGCACGGCCCTTGCTTGAATTCAGCTGATTATCCTGGAAGAGAAGCTTCCAGACGGTCATCGAGTTATACCGGGTGCATTTCTCGTCCATAAGACCAGCGGTGATATTTGCAAGGCCGTCAAGCTGAATAACGCGACACCATCGCCCTTCGCGATGGATCGGCTGAGTTGGGTGATCTTGTATGACTGATGGGTATGACACAAACCCATTGCCCTCTCTTTGAAGCGCTGGCTGGATCATCTCCCAACAAGGCGGCCCCTCACCACGCGATGGCGGTGAATCATGTTGGAATGGTGATGATTTGGTTCGCAGACTATAAACCGCGTTTTGAGAGCCTCCAGGGGCAGTGAGGTCAATAATAGTGAACCAATGGAGCTTACTTAGTAGGTCACGCGTGGGCTCGAGATATTTATTAAGACTGCGATCGATATCATTACGAGTCCGTCGATGACGAACCTGCATGCGCAGTTCGCTCGTATGAAACGATAGAGGAAGTCGACCATCCTGAGGGACAGCATAAAAGTCCCCAAGGGACTGACGAATCTTGTATCGATGCGCTTCGGTAAGTGCAGTCTCGATTAAGTAGTCACCCGAGCCACCGTACGTGATTCCTTGACGACGCGTGTAAGCCATGTTCAGATTCCGCAGTCCAGGGAAGAAAGAGTAAGGCACTTCGAAGTATGTTCCGACCACCGGTAATAGAGTATCTGGTGCGGTCAGGGGAAACTCCAAGTCTATGTCGTCGATGTGATACCACTTTTCATTTTCTCCACGGGTAAGTTGCCATGGAGGCATGAAGTCTGGTACTGGGCTGATGGCTTTATTTATGGAGGAATGTGTCTCCCAATCGCGTGGATACCCTATTTAATCGATGTGTAAGTCAGGATGATGAGAGCGAATAGCTTCACTCACAGTAGTTCCAAGATTGAGTAGCATTGACAATGACATCTCCGTCTGCTGGGGGTCGCGAAATGTACTCTAACTGCTGGGGTAGCGTGTACGAAGACTGTGAGGGAGGTAGTTGAGAGCTGAGCAGGAATGGCTGTTGACCATCTTTGCCAGTATCAAAGAGCTGTAGCCTTTTCTTGTAAGAATGTGATGCGAAGCGAAGGATGTTGCCCAAGTTAATATCTTGCTGCGTGGCAACGCTGAGATCATCTGATGACACTCCTTCATCGAGTTTGACTTCATCCCCTTGTACAAGAGTTTCATCAATATCTTGATGGCATTTGTCTTCGCGTTGCTGGGCTGTCTTCAGTTCAACCGGTGTAGTAGCCATTAGCGTCACCAATTTCTCAAGAAGATCATTCTGCTTCTCGTGCGCAGCTTTGATCCCACGAATAAGATTGAGACATTGAGTCTGAAACTCTGTATCGTTGGCAGCCATTGGATCAATCGAGGTGGATTGACAGGCGACATGGGGTCTGCGCGTTCAATGAAGTTGAGGAAGCAATAGATAGTTTCATCCAGTCGATGGCGGTGGATATTGCAGGTGGTTAGCGCCCTGACCAGGATCATTTTCTGCGACGCAAGACAGCGATGCGACCTCCTCCTTCAACACGATGGCAAGACACGGTACGGAGAACAGCCATTGTGAAGGCCGCCATTCTCGCCATCACTGCCTAGTTGAGAACGCGACCGAGTTGGACTTCCGAGGTTTTCAGCCACTATGCCAATGTGCAGTTGCCGAACCACTTACTGATCAAGATCCACGCATCGATTGACAGCCCGAATATGGAGTATGCAAAACGTCACAGTAACTGCCCTGTGGACTAGACCTCAACGGCGCCTTACCAGACTGAACCAAGTGGGCTACCGGCCGTGTCGGGCCCGTCAACGGTGTCCACGGGATCCGCTCCGGACCGAGACCCAGTAATGCCATCAGATCGCCGATCCAAGCCCCCGGACACCCTCGGCCGAGTCTCCCCACGTTTATTGTCAAACTAAGTGTCTGGGGACGCAGAGTAAGCAATCGTAGGACATACGTTGGCACTCAACAAGACGTGGCCATAACCACAGCGAAATGAGTTTAGACCTTCCTATCAAAGAAGCTTAACCCCAATCTAATCTCTGCTTGCAAACGACAGTCGTAAGCACCTCGTGGTGTTGCTTACGTGTCCGCCTCAATTAAGCCAACTCGTTTCAGGGCCAAAACCTTATTGGCCAGCGCCACGATAAGGCGGAGTAATCCTTCCAGTTCAGCAAAGACGTCACCGTGTTCTGGACCAATGAGCTTGCAACGATTTGTCGCAAAAGTTCCAGGGACAACCCAACCTTGAATCCTGCGATGGCGCGTTTCCTGTTCCTCATCATCATCGTCATTCTTTTTAATATGTTATAATACTCTGCTCTGACTTGCGATTTGAGTATCGCGATATTCACTCCTTGAAGTACTTTAAGCGCGTCGTGAAACATGGCGGCGCAATCAACAATTACGGACGATAACGTCTATGATACGGATGTTGAGAGCAATCATGGAATTGAGAGGGGTGAAGGGCCGACGGAACAGTCACCTTTGTTGCCAAGTGGCAGGGAGGAAGATGATGAGCCGTCGAAATCATTGAGACGACGCGCTTTGGCCATGGGCATGCTGGCTCTTCTCATGGTCGAAGTTAGCCAGTTCATCATGAACCCTCCGACCAAGAAGATTGCGGAGGATATAATCTGTCGACAGCACTATCCCGATCATTTAATAGGCGCGTTCGATACAGAAGACTATCGCTGCAAAGATAGTCCTGTTCAGAAGACGTTGGCTATGGTCCAGGGATGGGAGCAGGCGTTCGAGATGGGAGTCCGTAAGTGAATGAAGCAACATTGAAGGACTTTCGCTTACCTATGCCAGCAATCTTAACGCAGTTCCCATATGGTATCGTTGCTGATAAATATGGAAGACGCCTTGTTTTGTTTCTGGCCATGCTCGGATGCTGTCTTTCAACAGCCTGGCTCTTGTTAGTCTGTAAGTGCACTTTGTCCCATTTCGTTACACATACTCACAGTCTCAGTGTCGTTCCCAAACATCTTTTCAATCTGGGCCATCCTCGGCGGAAGTGTCTTCTTCCTCATCGGTGGCGGAGGTCAAATGGCCGTTGCCATGGTCTACACTATCGTCGCCGACGTAGTCCCCGTCTCCGCACGAACAGACATGTTCTTCCGCCTCGTCGCCTTAGTCCTTATCTTCAACGTCATCTTCAACCCCATATCCGCATGGCTTCTCCAATTCGACCCCTGGTTATCCATGTGGATCGGCTTTGGCTTCATGGTCTTTGGAACGATGTGCATTCTTCTCATCCCTGAGACGATGCATCTTCGACGCAAGGATGATAAGAGACATAATGGAGAGCATGAAAATGAACAGCTTCATGGTGTTTCGTTGAGCAAGCATAATGTACTGAAGCAGGCTTGGTTCAGTATTCAGAATGACATGCAGCATGTTTGGCGGTTTATTTTCGCGTCCAAGAGTATTATGATGCTCATGTTTGCGATTGCGTTCTTTTACCCCGTTAGACTTGTACTTGCGGGAGTCATGTTGCAGTACATGAGCAAACGCTTCGATTGGTCATGGTCAAAGGTCAGTCTCTTTACCATCACTACGTTACGTACCCTAACCTAACATTTGACAGGCAACATATATCTCGACGATTGGCATCGTAGCAACAGTCGTGTGCTACCTCATAATTCTCCCCGTGACATCCGACTTCCTCAACAAGAGCCGTCGTTACAAGTCACGTCCCGTGGCAAGAGATTTGCTCCTTGCACGCATTGCCATCACAATCATGGCAGCCGGATGTTTGCTGATGGGTCTTGCTTCAGTCCCATGGCTGTTTGTCATTTCCCTCATCACTGTCAGTGTCGGAAACTCTTTCGTGGCGCTCAGCAGAGCATTGATCAATGCTCTGGTTGAACCACATACTATCGCCACCTTGAACACTACTATTTCTCTTATTGAAGTCATCATGGGGTTGACTGCTCCCGCAATGAGCTGGCTCTTGGGTCGCGGTTTTGAGTTGGGCGGTCAGTGGATGGGATTGCCCTTCTTGGTGACCAGTCTCATGGCTATGGCGACAGCTGTAATGTTGTTTATAGTGAAGCTACCAGCTTCTGGTGTTGCGCAAGCCCACGAGGGTTGAGCTCTGCGTTCGGTGGGATACACAAGACAACAAGGGAGTCTGGAGTTATGCGATCTTGTGATATTTCATTTGTTATTTAGAATACTTTAGACATTGCAATAAATGAGCAAGTAATTGGTACCTTATTTGTCAATTGCACATGTCCGTATCTCACTGCGAGGCAAGACTGGGTGTTGCACTGAAGCTCCGCCTTATCGATAAGCGGCCCCGCGGTTGCCTGCTCCACCCCAGCTTTTGGAAGTCAAGGTAACCTTCAATCAACATTCATCATTCATCTACCTCAACAATTCTTCTGTTCGACATCTCGCGAACTTCCGATCCGACGAAACATTTTTTGTATCGTATTCGCGCAGATAATATTGTTTAGACGATCGATCACACCCACTTCACCATGTCGGACGACGAGGATTTCATGCAGGAGTCTGATGAGGAGCAGTACGCAAGCTCAGCCGCGCATACGCAGTGCATCACTAATTTCGCCCAGGTACGACTTCGAGTACGAAGAAGACGATGACGAAGAGACCGCCGACGTCGACATCGAAAACAAATACTATAACGCCAAGCAGCTCAAGCTGTCAGACCCTGAAGATGCGATCGCAGAATTCCTAGGCATTCCGCCACTCGAAGAAGAGAAAGGAGAATGGGGCTTCAAAGGTGTGAAACAGGCTATTAAACTTGAGTTCAAGCTGGGTCAATACGACAAGGTAGGGATTTTGCTGGAAGAACAAGGACATCGCTGACAACAATAGGCTGCTGAACATTACGCCGAACTCCTCACCTACGTCAAGTCAGCTGTTACGCGCAACTACTCCGAGAAGTCCATCAATAACATGCTCGACTACATCGAGAAGGGAGCGGATGGCCCAGAGGCAGTCAAGTGCATGGAGCAATTCTACTCCCTCACGCTGCAGAGCTTCCAGAGCACCAACAACGAGCGCTTATGGCTCAAGACCAACATCAAGCTAGCAAAGTTACTTCTCGATCGAAAGGAGTACGGCGCTGTAGCTAAGAAGCTCCGGGAGCTCCACAAGACTTGTCAGCAAGAAGATGGGACCGACGACCCTAGCAAGGGCACATATTCACTCGAGATTTACGCACTTGAGATCCAAATGTTTGCAGAGACCAAGAACAATAAGCAACTCAAGGCCCTGTATCAAAGAGCTCTCAAAGTCAAATCCGCGGTACCACACCCTAGAATTATGGGTATCATCAGAGAGTGTGGTGGAAAGATGCACATGAGCGAAGAGAACTGGAAGGAAGCCCAGAGCGACTTTTTCGAATCGTTCCGTAACTACGACGAAGCAGGTTCTCTCCAGCGAATCCAGGTTCTCAAGTATCTACTCTTGACAACAATGCTGATGAAGTCCGACATCAACCCCTTCGACTCACAAGAGACCAAGCCCTACAAGACAGATCCGCGAATTTCCGCCATGACAGATCTGGTCGACGCTTACCAGCGGGATGATGTACACGCGTACGAGAAGGTCCTGCAGCGTAACCAGGACATTCTAGATGATCCATTCATTGCCGAGAACATCGATGAAGTCACGCGAAACATGCGAACCAAGGGTGTTGTCAAGCTCATCGCGCCTTACACACGCATGAAGCTATCTTGGATCGCCAAGCAGCTCAAGATCTCCGAGCCCGAAGTACAAGATATCCTGGGCTTCCTGATCATTGACGGCAAGATCAACGGTCGAGTCAACCAACAAGAGGGTCTCCTGCAGATCACCTCTGACGCAGACACGGAGCGCATTGCAGCTCTCCAGGGACTCACGTCGTCTATTTCGGAACTGTTTGGCGCTATTTTCAGAGACGGAGATGGATTCCGTAACTATGAGCATTCCGCAGCGGACGAGCAAATAGACGTGTCGGGTATTCCATTGGGCAAGGGAAGCCAAAGGGCGGGTGCCCAACATCGCGGGAAGAAGGGGAAGTTGGCTGCGACACCATGGCCATGAGAACGGTTAGGGAATGATTTCACTGTATGATCGTCAACACAGCCCCGGGGATATCCGCGGATCAGGGAACCCTCTTTGTTACTGTTTCCTGTTTCAACCCCCAGGTCTTTTTGCTGGATCGAGAAAGTAAGATGCTGTTGCAGTTTTCCTGCGGGTGCATCCGCGTTTGGAGATGCTTCGACGGGATCTCGCGTAGTACGAGGCCACTGGCAACGGTGGTTCCTCGTCGCACAAGACGGGTAGCAGCATCGACTTCGGACCAGTTGTTTCAGAGGGAGATGACGAGAAAGATGTGCAAAACGGACGAGGGCCGAAGTGACGCCGTATTCGGACTTGATCCCCCATGTCTCGTGTAGTAAAAGCGAGTGACGAGTAATGTTATTCAATATAAACAACAACCCCGCAGTCAGATGCCCATAGCCTGATGTCTCAGTATTAATCGACAGCCTGATGTTCGGCAGTTGTGCGAGGGTCCTTCGCCTCACCTGATTTTGTCTTGACATATGTAGGCGTGCTTCGCTGATCCAATTCCAAGACTACCTAGTCCTAATCTATGATGCAGTCGAGACGTAAAAAAACAAGACCAAGCTCAGATCGCTGACCGTGATCAGACAAGCGATGCAACGTCGAGTGGTTACATAGGACGGGACTTGGGGAGATGCGAGGGGTAAAGCGGCTTGTCATTTCACAGTTGCGGCTGATCTAGGTTGTCTTGGCCCACAAAGATTTCACTGTTTGCTTCTCACCAGAAAGTTTTCCAACAAGAGACTTTCCGTTAGATTGCCGTTGGCGGGGGAGTGTAACACACATGGAAGTAAAGTAACACACATGGCAGTAAAAGGGATGGTCATGATGCTGAATCGTCGCGGATGGCTGCATGGCGGAACGTGTCCAACCTTCCGAATTCAACGGTAGACACATCTAGATTGGGGAGATACAATACGAGATATTCTTTCTTTTCGTCTGATCAAAGAACTCGTACAGCGAGATATGGGAAGCACAAAGCACAGAGGAACCGGAGCGGCGCCGTGATGGTACATCCAACCATCGGGCCGTTGCTGGTTGACCTTGCGAGGTGTGCAGAGAGGCATTTACAAGTAAAAAAGTGTCTGTATGGTGGAAGTGTTTCTGTTTGCTTAGTTTCCATTGTTTGCCGCTTAATCACAGGTGAATGGCGAAGTGTGTGTTTGAGGCGGGACGGAGGCGCGGATACTGGCTAAGGACCGTGGACCCGGTGTTGAATAACACGAGCGGGAAGGATCCTGAGAATTGCTTTTTTTATTCTGAGTCTTGATTCGATGGCGTGTGATATGTGACTTGGTTCAGAATCGGTATGTGATGTGGATTTAGAGTACGGTTCGAGTCGAGTCTGTCAGATCGTGGCTTATTTGGATCGCGCTGAGCTAGCGTCACGATGCTTTTGTTAGCAGCATCGGAGGCGACATCCGATATTTCATTTTCATATGATACCGAGATATATACCTCCTCAGTACTATAGCTTGGTCTCGTGCATTCCCTCTGTCAGTTGTCTTTCAGCTCAATTGCCGTGTTCACATTGAGAAGGTCAAGCAAAGATCCCAGCACATGCTGCATAATCATCGTCCATTGTTTGGCCCGACGATGTCTCTGGGGGTTGTTTCAACCAATCGATAGCTTCGATTCCGGCAGGGCCCGTGCGCACCACCATCACCGCTAGACTCTTGAGATTTGAGATTTACTCGCCCTTTTTTTATTACTTTCCTTTGTTTGACTAGAGTAGATTTTAATCTACTGTACTAGACAAAGGGACCTGGCAGTAGTTCGCTCTTCACAAGCAGATCACTCACGCTGTAGTGGTCATTGATACTGGGGTCTGCTCTGATTAGTCAACAGTCAACCCCCTCGTCAAAAATAGCAGGGGTCCAGGCACTCTCGCAGCTCTCTCATCGCCACTTTTAATAAAACAGTGACATTCTCTTAGACGGTCGAGAAAAACTCCGTAGCAAGTTCCATGCATGCATGGGATAATACCTCGCTCATTCGACAAACACCTCAGAATTCGGCCTTGCCCTTTCTCCGCGGAGAGTTTTCTGTCTCCCTGACGTTAAGCTTCCCGTTCCCGTCCGCGTTACGGCCCGTGATCCGCGACCAATCTCCGTACGCGATGTGTGTGCTGTTCATATCCGCTGGCGTTTGAGATATAGCAATAAAATACTACCTACAGTATAATTCATAACATAACACATGCTTGTTTGACAGCTCAAAAAGCAATCGCATCGTATCGTATTTCACCCCCCGTTTCCGGGGAGAAGCGGGATCGTGTTCCAGGGCTTGGCTTTTTTTTAGCTGGTTTTGTCTCCTTGCTTTGTATTGGCTTGCTCGTTTGCTCCCCACACGATCGGAGGGACGTGTGGAAAAAACGGTCGTTAACATGAAGATCGCAAAAGTTAAAATATCGCACGCAGAGACAAAATGTGATTAGATATTGGGTGAGTGTGTTCCCATAAATGAAGGTCCCATAGAATGAGGCACAGACAGGAACGCCAAGTGATGCGGCACATTTTCATCGTCTGGGCATTCATCTTTCGTACCTGGCCGTATGATGATACAGTACACCTCTCTTATGATGGCAGACATAATTATATAACGCCCTTTCATAAGGATTCTCGTTTTAATATCTGCTTCTCACATTGGCTGCTCTACGATTACTCTGGCTCACGACACGTCCGGTTGAAACTAATCAAATCACCCGGCCACGAATCGATCTTGATTCTCTACCTCCACTACGCGCTTCCATGCTATCTCACCCGTGTTTTTTTACACCACAAGCGCTCTAGCCGTCATGGTTTAACAGACTAATGGGACATTTCACTCGCATGTCCGTGCCGCATAGCGGCGCATCATTTTGATTCATTTGCATCTTTCAGCTTTCCATCATACATAAACTTGCTTGTGAAGAGTTGACAGGGCCATCGTCAGCGGGAGATCGGCATGGAGTTGCTGAAAAGCACCAATCCCTGCCGCCAGTGGAGTCTTGGGAGGTACTGTAACCTACTAATCTTTTATAACCCCCAGGCCTAGGTTTAGGTGCGGCGTGTTGATGTACCGTGCTGCCACGAGGTCTCTCGCCTAGCTGTAGAACTTTTGATACCGCTTGTTCTGGACCTGGCGGATAATAAGAAGCTGACGTACCATGGATGGGTTAGCCTCTTTCTGGTGAAAGGATCCTACATACACTCAAAAGCTTGAGCTTACCTTGCCTTACCTAGGTTGTCATTCAACAGTTTACCCCCTCTTGTGTCACCTTGATCGTGCTTACAACAAGACTCTTGGCTCAAGTCAAGTCAAGTATTAGCTTAGCTTTTGCTGTCCAACCCTGCCACAAGAACAAACACAAGAAACTAGCCTCGCCTCTGTGTCACCCACACTAAAACTTGGCACCCTCGCTGCACTCCATTCCCGTCACTACACTCTGCTAGCCGCCCTCACTTGTCAACAACCTTTGATAGCCTGATTGATACTTTTTTTTTTGTTACGTCGTGCATTATCCAGGTTCAGGTTGCATAGAAGCCAAATAGACTCCCGGGGATTTAATTCTTAGCGCTGTCTTTTCTTCTTTTTCCCCCCTCAAACGATTTTCAATCACCCTGTTAATTCTCAAATCGTTGGTCTCTTCTCATCTCAACCGTGCCGCAAAAACCTAGAACCCCGCCGTGCAAAAAAAACAAGCCCCTCTCGTCAGAAAAGACTCAAGCTTGGCTCTCCGAGGTCAAGGTCCAGGTGTTAAGCTAGGGGTACAGTTCCCGTTAGAACGTGCACCCGTTGCTCTCACTCAATGCTCATGCTCACGCTAGGCTAATCGAACCCGCCCGCGCGTGGATTCTCCCTAGCCCTGGCTTGGCCCTGAACCCCTGTCGCAATCCCTGCAGTGACCCCCCCAGGCTTCGAACCGTGCTGTAACCTACGGCTACCGAGGAAGGGAAGGAAAAAACGTACGTCGGTGGCCGTCTTCTGATCCACAGGGCGTTTGACAGCGCGAGATGGTACCCGCGGCACTCTGAATGGAACAGACCACTTCGCATCCCAAGTTCAGTTTTATCAGTATCCGACGGGTGGCTTGTCCGCTTGCTAAGGTACGGATACTGTACTGTACCTTGCTCTAGATATTCCCTGTCCTGGTCCTGGTCCTGGATGCTCTACTCTCTCCATTAGCTTTTGGCACTACCTAAAAACGCCATCCTTCTCCTCCCGTTCCCATCCCCCCCAACCTGTTCCTCTCTTTTGATTGAATGTGATGAGTTGAGTTGATTATCTGTCGGTCTGTCTGTCTTTCATGTATGTGAGAGAGTGTGTGAGTGTGACTTTGAATGACAAGCACGTCCAGTGAGAGGGTCTCAAATTTCTAGCTGAAAGTGCACCTGTTTATTCTCGTTCGTTCATCCACCAACACCGTTTATCACCTCGCATTGAATCACTTTCTCTCTGCCTTGATTTTTGTTGCTCACTCACCCTCTATTTTGTTTCCCTCTCTTCTCCTCTCTCTCTCTCTTTCTCCCTCCCTCTCCCTCTCTCTCAGAGGGATGTTCCAACCTCAACCCACACCTTTCGCCTCCTCCAGCTTCGCGTCCTATGTCCTAGCTTCAGACCTGGACTTTGGCTTTCCCGTGTCTGCTGGAGGTGGAGGTGCTGGCTTCTACAACAACCCGCCTGCGCCATCATCACAACTTCCCCAGTCGCATGCACTTCAATCGCAAACACAGCAACACCAGCAACCACATCTTGTTCAGCAGCAGCAGCAACAAATTCCTCGACAGCAGCACCTCTCTTCTTCCCCCACTGCAGCCGCATCGTCGCCTTATTCCTCTTCACAAAACTCCACCTCCAAAGCTTCTTCCTCGCCAACTCTAGCGCAACCGCCGCATGGTCACCGTCATCAACAGCAGCTTGACATTCTACAGCAGACGCAGTACGCGACACAACCTCCTGTTGTGCTCAAGATGGAGGATCAAGGCCAACACGACATGGCCGCTCAGCAGGCTGCTGCAGAGGACTATCAGCCTGTTCTTGAGGTATATCGCACCCATTTCACCCGGCGCTTTTAGCTCGCGCGTCATTTGCATTTGCATTTGCTGCTTCACGTCGTCCGTCGCTAACCTCGGGTCTCGCAGGGTCTCCCAGTAGGGAACAAACTCTCGAGCGATGCAATCACCCACGAGTATGCCAAAGCTGATCCCGTCTATGTCGAAAAGACAATCGTACGTTTTATTCTTGTTGGTGTCGCTTGTTGCTAACATGGCATGATCTAGTCTCTCCCCCAAACCTACTCACACTTTCGCCCCATTCAGGGCGATGGCAACTGTGGATGGCGAGGTATGTCTACAACTCCCCGCTTCTTATCCCGCGGCTCTTTCGGCCTATTATGAAACATGTCTGGCATGCCTGACTTTACCCTGCTTGCTTACTGCCCATGTCTCGGCAACTCTTTTGACATGTCGAACTTGCGCTAACGTTCTCACCAATAGCAATTGGCTTCAGCTACTTCGAGAAACTCGTTGAGTCGGGGGACCAGGCCAAGATCGAGGGCGAGGTGGCACGTCTTATGAGTATGAACCATTTGCTGGGCTCTGTCGGTGGCTATCCATTCTATGACGACTGGTCAGATGAAATGTTTGACTTTTTGCGCGAAGTCGCTCAGAATGTCGCCAACCCTCAGTATGCGCACTCATTGATCCAAGCCAAGTGGAACGACCCTGTTGTGTCGAGTAACATCATTTACTACCTTCGCCTACTTACAGGGACATACCTCAAGCTCAATGCTGCCAAGTACGATCCTTTCGTGACCGACGGAGGTGGTGTTGAAGCCCACTGCCGGCAAATCGTCGAGATTCCCAACCGCGAGATCGAGCACCTTGGCATGTCCGCCTTGGCCGAAGTCCTCCTCAGACCTGCCAACTTTGTACTTGAGATTGCCTATCTCGACCGCAGCGCAGGCACTCAGGTCAACCAATACCGTGTGCCCGAAGAACTCAACACCCAAGACGCCAGCACACTTGGCCCCATCATCTATCTGCTCTACCGACCCGACCACTACGACATCCTGTACAAAGCACCCACCATGCAGGTGCTTCGTGTCAGTGGCTTCACCCACAACACTAACATCACGACCGACCAAGCGGATCTCGGACAGTATTCGACCATGAACTTTGATGCGTTGTCTATCATCCCGGGCTTCAGTAACACAATGGGAGGGCTTGCGCAGCTCGCACCACCTCCAGCCAGTTCGGCGCCAGAACAATTCTCGCCTGTGCAACAGAGCCCATGGATGTCATCCTTCCCCGAACCTTTGCCTGCTACGACACCGAGAGTCGCGCCACCGCAGCCACCACCTATCATGGCATCTCCTCAACCACCAACCCCACCGGCCTCGATATCGGGAAGTTCTGCGATTGCGCCAAGTCCCGCGATGCTACCTGCGCCTGGCCCAGGACCTCAGAATTCGCTCCCCATGCGAGGCGCGTCAAACTACCACATCCGATTCAGTCCTGTTCAGCTTGACTATGACGAGGGCAAGAACAATTTTCCGGAATCGACGTATCAAGTGACGACCAACACGTTTAAGAACAGTATTTGGAATCGAGCTCACTACTGCAACCCCAACTTTCACCCCGAGGAATGGAATCCCGACGACGAGCACACGGATGGGAGAGTTGGGAGTAAACGCAAGCCGAAGAAGGAATCTGTCTAGTACGACATTTTGAACGAACACGACCAAGGCATTGACGGTTTTACTAGAAACCGACGGCCATGAATATTACTAGATGACGGCATTTGAGAACGACGATAAGTCTGGTTTGCAATCAGAACTGAACGAGGAAAGACCGCAGTTTGCATTTGGCATGGAAAGATAACGACCAGAATTGAGCAAAGGATATGGGGATGTACACGACGCTGAGCCCGGAGTGAACGGAAGCTTATTCATATGATGGTTGGGCAGGCTAGCGATGCTTAGTGAAAATCCTTTTTTTTTATTTCTGCATTGTTTAATGGACGAGGGTAAGAAGGCGGCGAGTCTGTTTGATGTGCATGATTATGTTGGTGGGGAGTGAGTACGAGACGATTGCCTGCATCGTCATTGATGGTGTCCAGGTCTGGATATGGATTATCACGAAGCGACATGAGAGAAGCCCTGTTTTTGACGATGGATATCACGAGAACGGCCTGCGCTTTGATGTGGAAACACGAGAGGGCCTACGCTGTGCATGGATACCACGAGGTTTACGCAAGAGAAGGAATCCTTGAAAGTAATGGGGACCGGATCGGACCAAGCATTTAGGATAGGATACTGGGAATGGGCGGCAATTTGTGGGGTCTTTTCTCGAGCCAGTTTCAAGACGGGCAACAAAAGGAAAAAAAGGCATACATACATCCAAAGGAAACTGGGTCTCGGACGACGATGGTCTTGGCTATCAGGCCAATCGGCATGTCTCGCAGCACGCGTTACAGCGTGTCTTTGCAGCAGACTTTGTCTGCAATGAACAGTGTCTTATGGCATGTCTTGTTTACACGTCTACCATCGTGGATGTCTGGTTGAGCCCTCATTTGTTGCGCCTTGTCAGTCGCGTCATAGCATCGGCGTTGTTCTCTATCAGGTCACACTTCAACTTTCAACTTCTGCTTCATCTTTGAGGCCATTTTTTTTATTTTTTTATTTGGGACATCTTTTTAGTGCGGAACAGTATCAATACTTGGGACTTTATCGAGTGAGTTGGGATCGAGTTAATGTGGCGAGATGAGTCTTGGGAGTGAGTTGCAATTACTTGTTGCCAAGGACTTCCGGGTTGTATTGAATAGCAGATACCTTTATCTCGGCGAGATAGTATTTGGGAATAGCTTAATGCAAGGGAGTGTCTCGTCCATTGATTCAGAAATACATCACATCACATCACACGCATACATACTCCGTACTTTATCGGACACGACATGACATGAGATGCAATGGTTCCCTCGAGCCGTTCCGCTTCCACTTCCGCTGTGCCGCACCACGACATGTGATCCACTGAATCGAAGGAATGAATGCATGACAATTTTGACAAATTCATGTCTCAGCTTTTAATCATCATGATTTCTACTCCGTAAACGAGGCGAGATTCCAACTGTTGCGAACCTGGATGACCCATGTTAATAAGAATCTCTTATGAGGAAAGATATTTGGAATAGACAGCCACGTTTTTGCCTTGACGTGGTCTAGAACATGACAAGACAAGGGGGCCACGAGGTTTGCTTTCGTTGGTCCACCCGGGGAACGGCAAACAGGGTCCGGTGACGTGACGTGCAAAAAGAAATGATATTCTTCAAGGGGAACAGACCATGTCAGGCAGGGTTACATGAGCGTAAAAGAGAGTTCAAGGCGAGAGAGGAGATTGAACTACCGGGCAAGGCAACCTCGTGGTAGACAGGCCCCAAGGGAGCGATGTCTTGGCGCGGCATATCAAAATAAACTGATCAAAGACCCTCCAAAGTGTATGATGATTTACTTGGGTATTTTTGTCTTTTGGGATCGAGGGCGGAAAAGAGAGGCCGTACAGGGTCAGGGGGGAAGATGATGGGAATGAGGCAGACATCGCTTAGAGAAGATCAAGAGATTAGCAGAAGGGATAATGTTGAGTGTTTGTTGGTTCGGTAGGAAATAAGTCATATCATTCAGGATGCGTCATCCCATGCATACATGATACCCGTGATTATACCTCTCACCCTAAGCGCCCAACAACCATCCAATCCCGCTGTTGAGATACCGGATCTCAATCTTGCCCGTGAAGAGGGGTCTGGGCCAATGGGGAGCTAGGGTAGCTTAGCTTTTGAGAACGGGCCGGGTTTTTTTTCTCCTGTTGAAAATTGGCCGATACGTATCGGGTAACTTTACTTCTTTCCCCAGATGTTTCTTTACAGAGGGGGCTTAAACACAGAGAGGTGGCGAAGTAGTGAATTTGTGTTTTCTATTGTTAAAAAGATTGAGGCTTACGGGGACGGCGAAGGCGAAAGCTAAAAAGGTATTTGGAAGATTGGAAAAGCTTCTAGTTTCATTCTGAGGTGAGATATGGCTTGTGTTACTTGTCCTTGTGTAGCTGACTTGACTTAGAGTATCGAGGCTAGGGGCGCTAGACCAGCCGTGCTATAGTGGCCATGTTATCTCTTTGACCGGCACAA